>CM021743.1:4611542-4703610 GCA_011075105.1 Heteronetta atricapilla | reverse complement strand
GAATTTCATTATCATCTTTTTTTCTGTACTACTCTAACAATGATCCTTGGACATATTTACATATGATGTGGGAATTCCATCAGTGTTCGTCTGGATACTGTTTTCCATATGTGGGGCTCTGAAAGTTCATTTTCTTCAATGGAGCAACCCTAGAGGCTATTATTCTTTCTGTATTTGTACAAAAGATAGTCAAGCTTTTTTTACCAGGAATATTGGCCTCTCGCTTTCATTTTAAATTTATTCATAAAGCTCTCTCACACAAATAATGTATAGGAGTTTTGGTACAGGACTCCGGTAAAAAAGATTTTTCCAAGATTCTCAGCTCTAATTCGAGCTAGGTTAAAAAGACTGTTGCTTAAAACAAACATCCCCTTATATTCCTTTCATTTAAAGAATCACAAGCTATTAAAAAATACAAGTGGGTAATAGCTTTATTTTATATAGATATCTATGTTACAGGTGTTCAACTGAGAAATTGCTGTAGCGTTTGTGTTTTCATGGCTTGACAAGAGAATGGATAAGGCTTTCTTTTTTTAAATGCTGCTAACACAAGCTACACGAAGAATCCTTTCCACTTAGAAGGCTGTCAAGTGGTTGCTTTGGGTACCACGCACCACGGGGCTGCAGCAGTATTTTAAATGTGTTCTGAGAACCGCAGCAAGATTTGATGCAGACCTCACAAAGTTCACAAGGCAGTAAAGCACATGCTTTTCACTACAGATAACACTGACCTTAGAAAGCTTGATAAGGAGCGGCACAGGCTGACAGTGCTGCACAGCTGATGCATGTGTGTATGTATGTACGTGCAGAATACTGACCTTGCTATTTCTGTATTTCTGTAGGCAGCCCAAATCCAGGCTGCCAGAAGCTCCCACGTGGCACAGATTTGTAACGCAGGCAGGTGGAACGATGGGTGCGCTGTGGCCAGGAACAATGTGCTAAGCTGTACACGTACAAAGTAGTACACGTAGGTCTTTGTTAATGGATAGCCGTGCTAAGCTTGTCCATGTTATTGCCTGAAGTAATCAGACTGAAGATCACCCATATGTGTGTCAGTGCGTGACGTGAGTTTAGACCTGGGTGTCAGCTGTCGCTTGGGTTGAAATACACTGTAAATAAAGCCCTGGTAGCGATGCAAGTATGTCTAAATAATAGCTATAGCAGTAAGTACTTTGGTTTATATACATACATATGTGTACATAAATGCATTTTATAATTACAACCCTAGACCTACTATAAAACCTGCGTAGAACATGCCCGATGTGTAGAACAGAACAGGATCTCACAGAAACAGATGGCAGGAAAGAGCTTCAGCTTGGAACCTGTCTTTTTTCTGCAGTTATTTAAGTATTTCTGTATGTTCTTATTTGATGCAATTATGTCTCGCTCCATTTCAGTAATTTGCTGGCTAACTCCTTTAATTGTAACTGCCATTTGGCCTGGCTGGGAAAATGGTTGAGAAAGAAGAGAATCGTCAGTGGAAATCCCCGATGCTTGAAGCCCTTTTTCTTAAAGGATATTCCAATTCAAGATGTGGATGCCCAGGATTTCACCTGTGATGGTAAGAAAATCCAGCTCAATTTGTCATTTATGGTAATGTTGACATCTGTGTGAGAGCCTCCCTGCCTATGGAGCAATGATTCATGGTGAACATTTCAGTTTAGAGATAAGGAAGACAGCCATTTAGAGCTGAAGATTATTGTTCCCTATCAGGAATTTATTGTTATTCTCATTTTCCACTTTCTGCAATTCTACCATCTGCACCTAAATATAAGAATAAATTTATGAAGGACAGATGCTCTGCTTTGTATAATACTGGAATAATCCTGGCTCTTTCTCCCAATTCTGTATTCATGCAGCTAGTTAAAACTCATTGAAGCCTGTGGGAATGATCTCAGCTTGGAAGGTCTTTTATATTTGGGAACTGTTCAGTTTTTCCAATAGAAGAGATGAATATAGGGAAATAAAATAATAATAAAAAGCTTAGGTGCTACTTGAAATGACTCAGTGATGCTTAATGCTTTGCTGGGTCAATATAGGTTATAAATAATTAAATAAATAAAAATCCTTAAATTTAATTTTTCAGGTAGTTCTTTTCTCTGTCTTCTGATCAAGCAGATTTTAGAGAAAATAAAGAGGAGAAAAACTGATTGATGAATGCACTGCTAACTTGACTTGGAGGCTGTGGTTGCCTGTCAAGCCCAGATCTGCTGGAGCTGCAGGTAGTCATACCTCTAAAGAAGCTGTAAGAGTCACAGGAGCTTACTGTTGGGAGAAGAAATGAACTCTGTCCTAGTCAAGCTATGTGGCAGCAAGGCAATGTGTTTTGGGCTCTGAGATCATGGCAGTTTAGTTTAGTCTTTAAGAATAACTTCTAGTTTGGAAAGAAAAAATCTTGGTCAAGAAAATGACGTTGCATACTTCAGAGCTTTCTCTATCATACAGTCAGTCAGACAGCCACGGTGAATGACAAGTATGTGGTGGCAGGATGTAAAAAAAAAAAAAAAAAAAAAGAAAAAGAAAAGAACATTGGGAAAAACTGAATATGCTGCAGAAACATACCTTTTCTGCAGGTTTGTGAAAGGCTTTAATTTTTGCTTCCAACTGTAAAACTCAGTTGGAAAAAAAAAAGGGAAAATGTTTTCCCTTTTTTTTTTTTTTTGTATGCTAGTCAGGTTTTGTAGGCTAGTCAGGTTTCTCCATCCCTTTGAATACAAATAATTCCCTACCCATACGTTTATAAGTAATTTTGTTATCTTGTAGCAGGTATTTCAGTTTTATTCTTTAATCTCAATGCTCATGGGTACATCCAACAGAGAGAAGGAAGAAACAGATCAGTCTCAATTAGTCCTTGCATCTTTTTTTTTTTTTTAATAAAAAAAAAAGGGGAAGGTAAATAATGAAGGCTGGCTGCGTTCTCTTGGATTGCAGCCCTGTGTGTCAGTGCTGGTCCACTCAGGCTGCTTGTACTCACAAACAGTTGTGTGGTTCCTCCAGCTGTCATCTGGATAATGTGCCACTAATTGTTTCTTTTCATATACATCGTGATACCGCAGTGTGCGTTTGCCTTATGTTTTGCAAAGCCTGTTGGTTTTGGGGAAAATCCATGCCTTAATGTTCTTAACTTCAAAGAGTTAGTTTGTTCTGCAGAAACTCTATTGTTCTCCAATTATGAGATTTAATCTGCTGTTTATGGAACTTTGAATCCATTTTTGGAAAAAGTAGATATTTTTATGTGTGCACAGATGGATTGCCAGCAGTTGGAAGTATGCTGCTCAGTTTGTTGTTTGCCTTGTTATCCTTGTCAAAAACAATGAGCTTTTTTAATTCAAATGATAAATGCAATGCCAGGCTGACATTAAAAAATACAAAATTAACATCTAAAAGTTGAATTAAAAAAAAAAAAAAAAAAACTCCTAAAGCAGATTGTACATAGTGAATCTTAGAGTGGTTGGGATTGGAAAGGTCCTTAAAGCTCATCTAATTCCATCCCTCTGCCGTGGGCATGGACACCTCCCACCACATCAGGTGGCCCAAAGCCCCATCCAGCCTGGCTGTGAGCACTGCCAGGCATCAACAGCTTCTCTGGGCAACCCGTTCCAGTGTTCCACCCTCGTAGTAAAGAATTTCCTCCTAACAGTTGCTCCAAAAGCTTTGAGAGCTACTTTAAAATTCTGTGATGGTTACCCAGGATTCAGGGATGTCCCTCCCTGGTCCTTGTAAGAAGTTGCCTTCAAAGTGCGTAAGTCTGGGCTGAAAGCTGATTTCCCTTCTGAATACTCCATTTCTCCTCCTCTGCAGGTAATGATGAAAGCAGCTGCTTGCTTTCTCCTCCTTGTCCTTCCCAGTGTACCTGTGTGGACTCGGTGGTACGTTGCAGCAACAAAGGTCTGCGGATAATGCCCAAAGGAATTCCCAAAGATGTGACTGAGCTGTAAGTTACATTTTACATAGCTCCTTTCATGAGAAGTTCATGACATTACATTGTGGAGAGGTGTTGTGGTTTAACCCGGCCGGCAGCTAAACACCACACAGCCGTTCACTCACCCTCCCCCCTCCCTCTCTGGGATGGGGGAGAGAAATGGGAAAGTGAAGCCTGTGGGTTAAGATAAAGACAGTTTATTAAGACAGGAAAATAATAATGATGATGATGATAATAGTACTACTAATAGTGTGTACAAAACAAGTGATGCACAATGCAATTGCTCACCACCCGCTGAACAATGCCCAGCCCCCATCCCTGAGCAGCCAGCCCCCCACCCCGGCTAGCCACCCCTATATATTGTTCAGCATGACCCCAGATGGTATGGAATACCCCTTTGGCCAGTTGGGGTCAGCTGTCCTGGGTCTGTCCCCTCCCTGCTCTTGTTGCACCCCCAGCCTGCCCGCTGGCAGGACAGAGCGAGGAGCTGAAAAGTCCCTGTAAGCTCTGCAGCAATTAGAACATCAGCATGTTATCAGCCCTCTTCTCATCCTAATCCAAAACATAGCACCCTACCAGCTGCTAGGAGGAAAAGTAACTCTGTCCTAACTAAAACCAGGACAGGAGGCTTTGTGAGTCCTTTGGAGTTTTGCCTTTGACTTCAGTGACTGACTGGTATTTTGTGCTTTGGTGCTTTCTGTATGTTTTGACTATTATTTTTAAACTTATTTGTCCCTTGACTGAATGTGTTGCTCTGCAGGGGGAACGGAGTTTATCTATCCTTGCACCCATTTGTTCTTTGTGGGGAACAAATGCATATATTGGTATCAAATGATCCTGTAGAGCTTCTGAACAGCCTGAGCTCGTAATAGGCAGTTTGTAAGGGCAATGAAAATACGTTCCTGACTTAGGCAGCTTTGAGTTAATTATCCTCTAAGGAGACTGAGAAGAGGAAAAAAAATGCCACTGGTGGAAACAAATAATGAATTTTCTCCAGGCTTCATGAAATGTCTAAAATAACAGATAATTAGATTAAATGGTAAAGTAAATTCATCCTAGTTGATGACTGCCTTCCTAGTCTTCTTTTCATCTACCCCTTTTTATGAACTTATACTGGATTTTGGTTCTTTGCTTGGAAAGAAATACACTGCTTGGTGGAACTGCTTGGTTTAAACAATTGGCAATAGAAAAACAGCTTTTCCTCTTTAGATCCTTATTCAAATCTATCCCAGTTGAATTTTTCCTGAAACTTACTACAATTTCTGTATGAAAGTAGGTGGTTGAGTTAGTTGGTGTGTTCAGTGAATTTTCTAATGAATGAAAATCTTCTTCTGCTTTACCCTATTTAGTAACGAGGCAATTGATGGATGAGATGCACATCCTTTTACTCCCCTTGCAGTGCAAGGGAGTTCGTGTTGTTTTATACAAGGCCTCATTGCTTAAATGAGGAATGGACTGAGAGTGTATGTGAGGATACAAATTAACATGGATATTTTGCATTAAGGAATACATCTGTATGGATGCTGGGCATATTTAATAGTGGTTTGAATCAAAAGTCGAGTCCCAGCCTGTGTATTACCTGTATTACCTTATATATTGCCATCAGTGATAAAGAGTCTGTAAGGTGGTTTCTACTCTGTTCTTGTTCATGTCCCATTAAATTCAAATAGGACTTGCCAACAGTAAGATATCACAGATGTTACTCCTATTTCCACTGTCACACTGAGGAATTTTTATCTTTAGATTTTGCATATCGAGTCTTACTGATACTATCCGATACACTGACGACATAGCTTTCACAAAAAGAGTGAAATTAATCTCACATTTTTGAAAACTGCTACATTTCTTAAGCTATTTCTTGGCAAATGAGGCGGTAGCCTGGAACTGAGCAGTTTGAGTTCATAGGAGTTTACGTGACTGTCTTCTTCAGTAGGAGCCTCTTGGCTGTGCAAGCTTCTAGTTCCGTTTTCTGCTTTCAATCCAGAAATGTGTCAGGAGAATACTGTCAGCCATGGACTGGCTGGCTCTGAATTTTTCATGTTCTGCAAATATAACCTTGAATCTGTCCCAACTGTCTCAAAACTCAGTCCTGATCTCACTTTCCTCTCAACCGATATAAACTAGCTCCTTGAATGTATCTATACCAAAAGATGAGCTGCAGGTACTGAAGGGGAAAAAAAAGTGTTACTGAAAACAGTGAAAAGAAGGAAATTAAAAAGAAAGAAAAAAAAAAAAAAAAAAAAGTCTTACTTGCCTTTATTCTGCTTTCAAACAGAGATAAACATTGCCCATGATTTAGAAGACACTGTACCATCTACATCTATTGTGAAATGTATTTTTACTGTCCTGTGTTTTTGATAATTCTTACCACTGTTGTGGCAAACAGCATCTCCTGGATGGAGTATCTCTGTGGTAGCAGCGGATGTCTTTTAGCTCTTGAAACTGGAAAGCATGTAAATTACCTGCTGCAGAACATATCACAGCTTTTGTATGGCTAGACAGAGCCCCAGCACTCTCCAGGGCAGGGATCCGTCACCTTTCTCACCAGTACAGCAGCCAAAGGCGCTCAGGGAAAGTCTGTGTTCCTGCAACCCACGCAGCTCTTCTCCCTTTCCCCACCTTCACCTCCACGTCAGTAACCCCCAGGTGGTGCTCGGGGGTCTCCTGGCCACCCCCACACCAGGCACTTGCAAAAAAGCCCCAGTGACTGAGGGCAGAGGTTGTGCCACGGGAGGGACCAAGGGCATAGAGAGCCTGCAGCCCCCTCCCCGTGGGAGGCCCAAAAGGTGCTGTGATGCAGGGGGGCGTTTCACTGGGATTTTTATGAATGTGCCAGTCTGCGTTTATAAACTTCCATTTTCAATGCATTCATTTACAAGGCACATTAGCTACAAAGCTTTTTATTAAACTGCGGTGTGTATTTATATAATAAGGTTTAAGAAAAAGCACTGCCATGTATCTGGATAAGCCAGGCAGTTAGGGCTGCATATAGTTTTCTCAGAAATGCTTTTAAATTCTTTTAGAGGTATTAAAATAGCCTTGAAATGGGAATTCTTTCATTGTAGCAGGTATTAAATATCAATATGAAAAATTGACCGTCTTACACAGGCATGTAGGGATAAGGTTAACCTTTGTTGGGTCAAATTTCCCTGTGCCTAAGCTCAGCCGAAAGATCACCAGCTATATTTTAGTATGTGGTGTACCAGAGACTTAGGGTCACTCCTTCCAACTTTCTTCCTGAATTTCTGTTCTGAACAACAAATGGGAAATCCGTGACATCCTTCACATTCAAAGCTGGGAAAGACAGGAGACATACCCGTGTTTGGTTTGCACCACCCCTGGAAGGAGGAATTACCTTGGCAGGGAATGCTTCCACATAGAATAGAGTTGAAAAGATCACTAAGTCTCCAGCTTCTCAGAGGGATGATAATACAAGCGATTTCAGTTTCCCAGCAGTTCTTTCACAGAACCCTATCATCATGGGCAAGCCTTCTTTCAGCTTCCTGTGAACAGGGAAATACTATGTTGTTTCTTGCAAATTCCTTTGCTGTATATTTATGTACTGTCCACATTTTTCCCCACTGTTTACTTGCTCTGAAGAGAAGCCTTGGTTCTTTGAACACAGTCATTTATCTAGTCCAGAAATTCAGAGGTAAAATGTTCATGCAATGAGCTTGTTTGGAACTTCACCTGACTCCCGCTTTGTGTTTTAGGATCCTTTTCTTCTTCTTCTTCCTCTCTTTTTTCTTTTCTTAATATATATCTGAACCAAGCTTCCCATGCTCTTTTTCCTTTTATATATTACCTTAGTGTATGAGTGCTAGTGTTTTCTTTTCTTTTTTTTTTTCCACAAAAATATAGTCTATTTCTAAAAGTCTTATCTGACAAAATCCAGCTGCTGTTATGGACCTACAGCAAATAATAATTTCCACTGAGGGAAAAAGCTGAAGGCAATTATGTGGGCACTGCATGCATAAGCTGTAACATAATGAGCATGGTCTGTTTCAGGATAAATCATAGAACCATGGAATCATAGAATCATAGAACAGCTTGGGTTGGAAGGGTCATTACAGATCATCTCATTCCAACCCCCCTGCCGTGGGCAGGGACACCTCCCAGCACACCAGCACTGCTGGCTCACGTCGAGCTTCTTGCCCACCAGAACCCGCAAGTCCCTCTCTGCAGGGCTGGTCTCAATGAGTCCTTCTCCCAGCCTGTGCTCACGTCTGGGGTTGCCACAACCCAAGTGCATAGCCTTGCAATTAGACTCACGGAACCTCATTAGGTTCTCGTGGGCCCCCCTTTCTAGCTTGTCCAGGTGCCAATATGTACTAGCCATGTAATCTCTAGACTCAAATGTTGTCATGACACTGACCTATATGATAGCAGCGATGGGGTTGTTAGACACCAACCGTACATCATTGTTAGTGATTGGTTTTCTTTCCATTTTTATTAATGCATATTAAAATTTGAATTTGCTTTGGCCATTCCTCTCCCCTCAAGCCTCCTTTCTCCTGGTCGTGCTTTTTGCTCCGCATGTTTTGTTCTTTTAGCCTCCAAGCTTGTTCAGTCCTTTTCTGTCCAGCAGTTTTCACAAGTGGCTGACCTGCTTACCAGCAGAGGAATCTCGTCCAGCTGCCTTCAACTGTTTATTCCCTGCCCCTGGGGTGCTGCCTGTTGCAGCAAAGGAGAGCTCTCCGCTTTGAGAGAAAGGATAATGCTACAGGATTTAGTTACAGCTGAAATAGAGGGCTTAAATCTGCATTTCAAATATAATAGATAAGAAAAGTTAAATAGATCGGATGTGTGATGACTGAGGAGGTTTGAGTATGTATCAGAATGTGATTTTAGCACTAACTGAGAATACGGGTAAGTTAAACTTCAGGGTGTTCACTTTTTTCCCAGTCACGTTTCAGTGTGTCAAGCCAGTAGGTTGTGGTCTGATGTACAAGCATACAAAATCCAGGCTCCAGATCTGCCAGAGCTTTCTTTAGTTCAAGTTCCAGATTTGTACCTGGATCTATGCTTGAATTTTGTGTCTTCTCAAGAAACAGTAATTGAAGCTCAAAAATTAATGTTTTGTGGATATGGTTCATCTTTCACATCAATGCTCTTGTAGACCACCTTTTTCAGGAAATGAAGCTTGCATCAAAATGTTAGGATATTGAATATCTGCATTAAGAGGTTTTGACTATAACTTGATTTTAAAGCTGCATAAAATTGGCAAGTATCGTCTTTTTTTTTTTTAAGGTAGCATTCTATATGAAATATGCAAAGAAATTAAAGAAAAGGCTTTGTGTCTTTCCATTTTCTGTGTGAGAACTGATGTTTCTCTCCAGTTTCTTCTCTTAGCACAGATTGCAGCTATGAGCTTGACTTTATGGCTGAATAGACACTTCAGTACAAAGAAGGCTCCAAGTAATTCACATGGTTATATGATGCTTTGGCACCTTGTGCTGGTTGTATCACCTCAAATCCAAGTAGTTTCAGTATAAAAATAGACAAGTTGGAAAAAGAACAACTGTCATCTTTTATGCATAGTTTTAAATTTTTTATGTGTGATGTCAGTGCATGTGGAAGGGGATGGATGAGCCCCTGGGGTGCTGCAGGCACTGGGCTCCAAGGGCTGCTGTGGTTGGTGCAGGTGCGGAGCGAGGCTTGGCCATGCCTTACAGCACCAGCTATACTGGCCAAGCAGGTATCCGTCTCCAAAGCTCAGGTTTTCAGAGTCTTTTCTGGCACAGGATTGGTGGCATTTTGTGAGAACAGGAGCACTTTTTAAATTTTTTTTTAATTTTTTTCCTATTTTGACTCTGGTAATTACTTGTTGGCTACAAGTCATTGTTCAGACTTCAGGATTCCCAGCAACATTCATGGGGTAGAAAACAATTTCCAGTCAGATATATTAAACTACAGAGTCATGAGACTTTAGGAAGCAAAGGAGTTTGTTTTGAATACCAGTCAGCAGGTCTATATTAAGGCAGCTAACACCCACTCTTGACTCTGACTGTGTATTAATAACTTCTCTCTGAACATTAAAATTAGATATGTATTTTTTCATTCATGCCAGAATTTCTTTGCATACCAGATACTATGTACATCATCTCACTTTGGCTAAGCATTGGAAAGAATTAAAAATACAGTCTTCCCTCCACATTCTTCCGTAGGGTTTTGTTGTGGGTTTGGGTTTTTTGGGGGGTAACTTCCTCCATGGTTAGATGTGTTTACATAGCTGTAACTGGGTTCTGCCCCTGGAACCTCAGGAATAATTCTGTTACGCTCTGGGTCCAGTTTCCAGCCCCTTGCACCATGTGCAATTGGTGCATGTCAATAGCACCATGAAGCCCCTCTTGCAGCCCCTATACATCATCTCCAGCCCAGCAAGGTGCAGAACTGCTGCTCCTGTGTCCCCTCTGTTTGGACGGAGGCCTGGCCCATGGTGGGCAACAGCTCACCTGCAGCAGCTGTGTTCTTCAAATGCAACTCAGATCCTCCTCATTCTTGGCATGCTCTTACGTCCTAAAGGCTCTGGTTATTTCAAATTCATTGCGCGTTCAAAATTAATGCCTATTGCTTAGACAGTATTGCTGTTCTTTGTATGAAGTGGTGAATGGTTTAACAGTGGTGAATTGCTCTTGCGTGCATGAAAAGTATATCATCAGTAATTTTTCAGTGTAAAATCGTGTTTGTTCAGAAGTTATACCACTAGAATTAATGCTGCAGTTTTTTGCATGCACATTTATATAACCAGTAAATTGTTTGCAGTACAAATCCAATGCTATTCAAAGCAGATCTTCTGTAGGAGTTTAACTCCAGGAGCCTGCGTGTCTATGTTAGCCTGAGTAGTGAAGCACTGGATGAAAATGTACAAATGTACTCCCTCGACTTTTGATTGCACCAAAAAGCAAAACAGGGAAAAAAAAAAAAAAAAAAAACCTTGGCTAGCTAGCTATCATCAGTTTGTTCAAATTGCAGGCCATTTCATACTGGGGTCAACAAGAGAATATCCTGAAAATTTATTTCTGAGGATTTCAACACATTGCAAGAGCTGAGTCTCTTCCTAAATGAAAATCACATATTGCCTCCAAATATATAATACATGACCTGCTTTTGATTTCCTTTGGAAATCCTTTGGATTTTACATGTGGAATAAACACTGGAGCCTTAACCTACCCTCATGCACGACTTTAGGATTTGCAGACTTTGTGGGATGAAAGAGAAGGCACAGACTCTCAGCAGCTTGCTGCATCCATAGCAGACCACAACTGGGGAAATGAGACATGATTTGCCCTATGTAAACAGTAACATATGTGCTTGAATTCTGAGGATCTTCCACAATTTATGGTGTGAATTTGCACTATACCAAGGCACGGAATTTTCAAAATAATTTTCACCAAATTTAGACAAAATGAAGCAAGTGACTGTGAATGTGGCATAACTAATCCATATCCTGGTTCATCTATAACCTGTGTCAGCAGAGCAGCCCTCACTCCTTTTAAGGGTTAACTGTTTGCTATATAATACCATCAGCTGATGCTTGTGATCCTTGTGAGTGGAGAGATTAATCTGTTCAACAGGTTTTCATTAAGGAAGGATTGTGCTTTTGGTTAAAAATTCAAAAGCCTGTAGTTCTGCTTGTCCAGCCTAATCCTAGCAGGAGCGAGGTCGGCTCCACCACACGCTCCCAGACACCTCTTACTTCACAGGATCCTGCACACAGGCAAAACAGATAACCATGAGGCTGGGGAGGAGGAAAGTAAGCCTTTCTCTTTACTCATCCCTTAGGGAGGATGTTTCCCTTTTGTCACTACTAGGCTCCAGTATCTAACAAGTTACAGGAAATTCTTCTTGAAGTAGTTCAGTTGAAGAGTGCTCAAGAGCAGAAAATGTTGAGAGGCCATTATATAGAAATAGAAGGGGAAGAAAAAAGAAAAAGAATAAAATGTGACAGTTACATATTATGTAAGAAATTCTGATAGTGTTTACAGTTTTTATTTTTAAATGAAGTAAAAATAAAAATAAAACTTGTGGGAAAGAATTCTTGGATTTTGTTTACATCTCAGTGTTGTTACAGTTGGTGTAGAGGGGGAACATATAGCACAGCAATAATCTATTATTATTATTGTTTACTATAGTAAATGCAGAATAAGGAGATCGGTTGCCAAAGAAAAGGAAATTGTATGTGTGGGATACAAATTCTTACCATGATTATTGGATTATATCCTCAGCAGCGGAGGCAGCACTCCAAGAGTTCTGATGTCTATGGGCTGCATTTCCTGACGCTCGATAACCTTTCCAAACGTATCACGTCAATTGCAGTGGCCTGTCTACCTTAGGAAAAATCCCTCACAAGGAGGCCTGTCAGGAGAGAAATAGCCAAAGTGGCCAAAAATGGCAAATGTTTTTTCATCTTTGATCCTCACCTGGGGGGGGGGGGGGGGAGAAATGCCTTGAATTTGTTTCCCAGGCCGATGTGCCCTCTGGCAGACTTCTGATGGACCACCCGGCCAGTGCCATGGCACAGCAGTGGCACGTTGCTGTTGGAGCCTCATTACTTTGATATCGTCTGAGGGTGCAGGTTCAGCCCTGAAAAACCAAGGTTAAGGATGAAACTCCAGCTCTGTCTCTATCATTTGGTAATAAACAGGAAAAGGTCCATGCCCCATTGCTACCACAGGTAGCAACGTGAAGTCTTCAGTATCCACGCTCTCTTCAGGGCAAACTTTTGGAAAGTATTATGTTTGGTCAGGGTTTTTACTTTCTTTACTGAATGTTTACATGTCTTTAGTGGAGCAAACCTCCCAAATCCAGGCACTGTATTCCAGGAACATGAGGCAATAGGATTATCTTAAAAAGCTTCAGCCTTACTCTGCATGTGTCTGAATGGAGACACGTATAATGGTG
Organism: Heteronetta atricapilla; assembly: GCA_011075105.1. Lineage (NCBI taxonomy): Eukaryota > Metazoa > Chordata > Aves > Anseriformes > Anatidae > Heteronetta > Heteronetta atricapilla. The sequence continues at coordinate 4,690,784 of CM021743.1, read as the reverse complement.
CCTCAAACTACTGCCATCCTGGAAACACAAGCTTTTATTAAATACAGTTAGTTCTTCTGGAAAAAACTTGGTCTTTCATCTTCAATTTGTCCCAAGTTTTCCTCCTGTACCAGTGTACTGTGAAAAGGCAAGGTGAGGAGGGTTTATATGCCAGGGTAGGAACTGCCGTAATAAATGTGGCATCAAAGCCACGATGTTTGTGTTGACACTGGAATAAGTGAAACTTTTTAGAGCACAGAGACCTGCAGGCACAAGACAAAACCTTTCCAATAGTTTTGGTCAGCAGTCCATGTTCTTGAGAAACTTGTTAAGGGTAACTTCAAGTAAGGGAAACAACCCCTACAGTGTTTCTCCCCTTACTTCTTCAGCTGCACTCTTAGAAGAACCAAATGGTGTGGTGGTCTCCCTTTGCTGTAGGCCAGAGATTCTTTATTCACTTCCAAGTCTTGAACAAAACCATCAGTAAGCTACTGCCATACTTTGCGTGTGGGATAATTCACTTACAAAGGAGAAACCCTTGCAGTTTCAAAGCAATGAATCAAAGACAATTTCCTTAGTGACTGAATTTAATTTGCATTTTCTTCATGATGCAGATTGAGTGACAGGAGTTCTTGTTAACATGTTTATGTAATTGTCAAATGTGCCTTTCTTTCAGATACCTGGAAGGAAACCATCTGACTGCTGTGCCGAAGGGGCTCTCCACCTTCAAGCACCTGACTCTGATGTAAGAAACACGTGGTTTCAATGCCACGAAAACTAGATGACTCTTTCTGCACTGTGTTGTAGGTGGAACATAAATAATTAGTATTTGCGGAAAAAGCCACCACGCAAAACAAAAACCTTATGTAATTTGAATTTGGAAAGAATTTCATAGTAGCCACTGCTGCCAGTAGTGTTCCTAAACAGTGGGGAAAGAGCGAGGTGACTAAGAGCACCAAAAACACCTTTGCAGGAGCTTCCAGCATCTGTGAGAGGACTAACCTCTCATGCAGGTTGCTACTATTTCACTTGGCAGATTTATCTGTACAACACTGTAAAGGTCATTAACAGAGGAGACAGCATTAATTTGTTCTAGTTGAGGCAGCATTTATAATCGTAAGGTAATGAAAATTTGCATAGCTGTTTCTGCTATGAGCAGTCATACATACAGAGACACAGCTAGACTTTGTTCAGTAATTTGCTCCCTGAAATACACTAGAGTGAAATTTCTTGGCTGAAATATTTAGCAGAAATTTTCAAATGCTCTTTGAATCAACTGTAGATGCTCAAGTTGAAGGGGCAGAAAAAGAGATTATATTTATATGTAGGGGAAAACTGGACTCCTCTATTTTAAAGCGATGTTTTATTTTAGTTTTAAAGGGAGAGCAACAACAAAGTAATAACTTCTGTTTGAGCCTAAAAGACTTTTGAAATAAAAAAAAATGAAATATCTTTTATTTCTAGATGAACCAAAGTAAATAAATGCCTTTCCTGTCTTCTATTTATTCAATTTATACCAGTGACCATTCTTTTTATAGTTCCAGTCAATGTGAAGAGCATACAGAAATGGCATACCTGTAATAAATTGGAAAGCAAGCTGGTACAGCAAATATTCACCCATACTTATACTCATTTATTAATTTACCTTCCTCCTCTGAAATTTTTGCTTGTATTCACTCATTTTTTTGAAATGCTATGTGCTGGAAATTTGCCTTGCTGAAAAGTCCAAGGCTTGTTTTTGAGGAAATAACCTCATGTGGTTTGCTGTTAGAGCTTTTTTAGAGTCGGTTAGAGAACATTATATCAATTGATATTTGACTTTTCAATAGCCTCAATCATTTTACTGTGCAGACACTATGAAACCTTTAAAAAATACTTTTTTTCTGAAGTCATGCATATAAATGATGTTTTCTTTGTGTATTTCTTCAGTGATTTGAGCAACAACAGCATAAGTGTATTGGCCAATTATACCTTCAGCAACATGACTCAGTTATCAACACTGTAAGTAGTCCAAAGTTTTGATGAGTTTTAATTGCTTTTCAGACACTATCTGAGGTGTTAAACAGTTAGTATATATCTTGTTACTTAAGCGTATGGCTTTCAATGTTTCTTCATGGTTGAATTAGTAGTGAAATGATCAAGAAAATGGTGTTGTAACTGTGTTCTCATATTCTCCCAGCATCTTGAGTTACAATAGACTTCGGTGCATTCCAGTCCACGCATTCAATGGGCTCAGGTCTCTTCGAGTGCTGTAAGTACCACTTTTTCAATGCAGCTGAGTTGCAGCTTATTAGAATGCTGTTGGTGGCAGGGAGGTTTTTAATGAGCAGATGGCTTTCACTTGATTCAGTAGTCATAAATATTTTCACACAATTAGCTTCAATGTACTTGTACTTAGGTGCAATATGTCCAGTAATGACTAGAGCTGGTGAACACTAAACTTTGAAAAGAAGCAATTATATATTTGCAGGATGAATGACTTGTTCTTTGATAGTTCAGGGACAAGAACTACCATGAAAGCAGGCCTCCAAGAGCCTGCATAGGGACCGTCTCTCCTGCTTGAAAAATGTTTGGGTATCCCACAGGAAAGGACTATTTGCCTGTGAAAACTGTTAATGTTTTAGAGTGTAAGGTTCAATTGGATGCTTCAGCAAGAGTGTGTCTTTATTGAAAACTTGAACTTCAGGATATTTTCAGTTTGCTTAGATTTCTATAGGCAAGTTTTTATGTAAAAGAATGCAGTCTGAACAGGGTAAGTTAGAAGTCCCCACACTAAACCAATGAGTAAGTCAAGCCAGTGGATGGCTGGGCAGCAGTGATGCTGAAGTGCCCATCTTAAACTTCATTGTGCTGTGAATGAAATTTCCCCTCACAGTGACAGGAGTGTGGGCACAGTCAGAAGCAAGCAGCCTCCCCTCTCCACAGGCTTTTCATAGGCATCTGCTAGAATGACTCCTGCTTCAGTCTCATTTTTACTGCATTCTCCATCTGACCATCAGAAGCTCACCCAGACTTCACTGTGCTTGGTTCTTTGTGTGGATGTGTGACCCCATGGGCTGTTGTTTGGACAATCATTACTTGTATGGTAACCTGAAAGCAAACAAATTAAATGGCTCATCTGTGATGAGATTATTTGGTTTGGTGCACATTGAGTAATATGTCTTGAGTGCTTTGAAGCTTCAAATTCATTTTTGCTATTTTTTAAGAAGTTAGGTGTCATTTTCATTCAGAAGCTTCTGTGAATATAAAGAGCAGTGATTGCTGTGTACTGACTCCCAAAGTGTGGAATCCAGTTGTCAACATGGGCAACAGTGGAAGCCACAGGGCAATGCTATTCAGCAGAGCTGTTACGCTGCAGTATGGGTGGTAAAATAGATAATCTACATTTCAGCCTCCTAACTTACAAGACAGATTTAGATCCCCCAGTTTTCATTATTAAAAACAAGGAAGATACGTGATTTGGATTTGTTTTTTGAAGTTTGGCTTGGGATTCTGATTTCTAGTGCACTAGGATGGTCACAGTTGAGCTGTTACATGAGTCCTGAAATTCAGCCACAGATGAATATATTCGGTTTCATGGCCAAATAAATTATTCCATGTGGAGCTGTCTTCTGGCCTGCTTCCGATATGCAAGATAGCTTGATTAAAGCTAGTTTGGGACTCTCTACCCTGAATTATAGGGTAGATATACCCTGTCTCACTCTTTCCAATAGCTACAATTTCTCTTTTCTCTCCTATTCTTGCAGAACCACATATGTACAGAAACAAAGGGCAGTATTTTGAGTATCAGCTGTAATCTTTTGGCTTTAGTAAATGATCTGTTAATCAAATTGGAAAATATCTTCCTTCTTCAAGGGAGAAGCTTTCCCTGTCTTGTGCAGAGCAGCATGAGTGAAATGAAGCCTGAATGGGAATCTCTTTCTCTGCTCTGTGCATTTGGAAACCTCCAGATTGATTTGATTTATTATGGCCCACAAAACTCTGGTATCAGCTACAACTTTTGCCACATGTCATCTACGTTGTTATTAAAAATCAATTCTCCAGGGGAAAATGGGCTTCCGAGTGACAGCATGCAATCTGTTATTGTCGGTTATGTATTTTCCATATTCTCAGGAGAATTTAAAAGAGAAAGCATCAGCAAAACAATTTCCACTTTACTTATTTATTTATTTAGTAAAAGAATATAGATATCTCATTACCTTTGGCAGTGCTTGCCTTTGAAATTAACAGACTCTTCTCATACAGACTTCCGTGCCTTCCAAATTCTGTTTTCTTTTTGTCTCTGTGCAGTAATTAAAGTAAATATGCATTTTAAAATCAGAATAATCATAGATGTATGATGAAATTGATCTCTGACAGATATCTGGTTCTGTCCTCTGTCTCTTATGCTTTTTTTGTACTTCAGCACAAACCCAACTGAGAAAAGGGCTGAGTCAAAATGTTTAAGTCTGAATATATATCAATGTTTACACAATCAGGCCTTTAATCTTTGCATGGCGTCCATAATGGCAGCCAAAGTGTGCTTTGGAGCAATTTCAACATAAAATCATAAGATTTTTTTTTCAACAAGCAGAAGTCTATATCAGTCGTTTTTTCCACCAAAAATATTTCAATGAAAAGTTATGATTTTCTTATTCAAAGCTAGTGTTTTTATAAGCTAAATATAGTTTTAAAAAACTCAGAGATTGAGACAAAGTAATTAAAAACGTTAGAACTCTCCAGATGACCTGAGCTGATTATTTTAAATATTATTTTTATTGTGTGACAGTGTTATAACTTACGACATTTCATCCTGATTTAATTAGGAGGGAAAGTCCAGAAATAAAAATATTTTCTCAGATCACTAAACAATTTTCCATGTTACATTCATGGAAAAACTGCTAAATAAGCTACAGAATATTCTACTAGCATGGGATATTCTAGTTATACTGGAAACCAGTGAATGTTTAATTGCAGTTCAGAAGCTCACATCTATGTAGAGAAGCGCAGTGCTGATGTAGAGCTCACACAGAGTTATATGTGTGATAATAAAACTGCTGCATATACTCTACAGACACCACCTTGGAACCACTTTTTGCAATATACTCTCATTGTTATATGTGCACTGAATTGACCTAAGAAAATTATTAATAGCCTTAGTTTCTTTTCTTTTTGTTTGCATCACAGAATGACTCCATGTAGTTATCCTGCAAGCTTAGCCAAGCTTTTAGCCGCGTTTCTGTCTTTACAGAGAAGATTGCTCTTTACTGGAAAAGCCCCCACTTCGTGTTCACAGTTACCTAATGTTAGGAGACAACAGGTTAGGAGGCAGGACTTGGGAACGTTTAGGTTTAGATCGTGTCTTTATATGAAGACAAAGTAAAAGTAAGGTTCCATGAGGAAGAAAGTTTTTGCTTGAGGAATTCAAATGTTCTATTGTGGGCTCAAAGCAGAGATCCCCATCACCTTACATTCAGCCTCTTGCTGTTTACCAATATTTGGACAAGGAGATACCCAGAAGTAGTGCTTTTGAGGGAGAAAAAAAAAAAAAAAAAAAAAAAAAAGGCATGCATAGCCATTATGTGTCCAAATGCTCAAGATTTAAACCGAGCACTTGCTCTCAAAGATTTTTGTTATAAAAATGTATTCTTATTGTTGATCCAACAGGAAAAAGATTTCATTGCACTGCTGAATTCTTCTATCACTGTTTTATACTGTAATTCTGGGTTTTAGCATTTCTCATATAATTTTAGTTGCACGGGTGGAGATATTGCTAACATAATCTTCTCATTAAAACGCAGTCACTTGCATCCATGAAATATATCTCAGTGCTTGAGATATGTAGTGAAGCCATTAATTAAATATAGGTTTGGTTTGTTTGTTTGTTTGTTTGTTTTGGTGTTTCTTACCTTCTTAGAGGTGAATGGCTTTGTTATTCTTCAGTTTCTCTTGGAAAAAGTTTCCAAGTCATTTTTTTTAGGAAAACAATTGCACACATTCACAAAATAGAGAACTGATGACAAATACAAGTTCTGCTGCCTGTTGAAAGAGCAATCATCTCATACATCTTTAAGTACTTTAAAATATCAGCTCATAGGCTCATTCTGAGTTCATTTGAATATGTTCACTTAATTAAAAGAGGGAATATTTTGCTGATAAATTTCTTGATCAGGCATGATCTTGCATCCTGACACCAATATAAGATTTCCTTATCTTACAGCTGTTAGGGCATGGCCCTGTCAGGTGGTCATTCTGTATAGAATCAGTGTGCTTTATCTGGAATTACCGTGTGGGACTTCACATCCTTCCTGTTCCTGTTCGGATTAATCACTCGGAGATCCATCCTTACTTATACATGACAAATATTAATAGCTCAAACTTAGGTATGCTTAAAAGAAAATATCAGAGTCTGGATGGTGCAAAGGGAAGTTTTTGGTTTACAGTGGCAAGAACTGTAAGAACAATCCCTTCAGGACAGTTCTGCTATAGTTTTTGGTGTTTTGTAGTCTGTAGAAGAATTTTGCTTTATAGTAAGATAGAAACTGTACCTGCCATGAGACACTGGGAAACGTGATCATGGTAACATTGCTTACACTCACATATCTCACAGCCCCACTGCAGATCCCAGGCTTCCAGGACACAGGAGAAAGGGCATCTTCCCTTGGGGACCTTGGCTTTCCTCGTGTGTTTGTTGGTGTAAGGCACTGTGTAAAGGTTAAATTCATAAGAGGTATAAGGCATCACAGAGATCCTGGTGAGGCTGAGAGTGGTGTTAGGGTGGAGAAAGGATGGAAAAAGAGATGCTTTTATTTTCATTTGGGGCTGTTTTGTATTTCCGTCCACCCCGATATTTGACTTTTTCACCATTTCAATTACCTTTAAGGTAACAAAACTCAAAAAGATGTGATTGCTTTGTTCCACAAATCACCAGGTGAATTAGAAAATAAATGACTCGAGGGAAATTGCTGCTAAAACCTGATAAACAGTGGCCTTCTGTTTGCACCCTCCTCTGCCCACCTAGAGCCCTTACAGTACTTGCTGGACCTGGGAAAGTGGACATAAAAACTACAGGATTTTGCTATAACTGAAGCAGATCAGGGGAGAAGTGCAAAACAAAATAATATTAAATAATATCATTTTCCTTTACAACTTCTCTATGAACTTTTGTTTGAGAAGGGCTTAGTGGGGTCCAACAGAATTGACTCTTAAGCGTTCTTTCTATCTGATACTGTGTGAAGCTGGCAGACGGTGTCACAGAAACTAGAAAAGTTACATAAATACCTTTCTCTATGCCATATTTTGCTAGATAGTTATCCAGTGAGGCAGAGGATGCAGCAGATTAATAGTTTATGTTATTTACATGAAAAATAAATTTTACTTGATTGTATATCTTCTCTGGTGTACTTTCTAGATAGGTTTTATGTAGTTGACACCTCCAACATCATGTCCTCTCCTGCAGACCATCACTCTCATACGCTGCTGTATGTTGTTCAGGATTAACAATACCCTAAAACAAGTATTTTTACTGGTAACAAATTTATTCGTCAGATTTTTAAAATACCACGCAAAGAGTTATTTCCTACTGTAAGAATGGAAAACTAGAATGTGAAAGTGCAGATATATTTGCCTTCATGGACCCTTGCTCTCTCCTAGGGTCTCTCTGAAGTCAATATTTAATTTAACTCTCACATTTCTTATTTTCCCTCTTCTGTTTTCTTTGTGTTTTCAGCTAATGGGATTCTGTAAAAGAATTACAGGTCTGTATGTGAGGGTCTGCTTGTCATCAATACACTTTTAATAGCATAAATAGTATGTCACCTTTTTAATTTAAAACATTAGTCACCAACAATTCTGATTGTATCATTATTTTAAATGTCAACATCTAGAAGTAGCATGGAAGCTTGTGAGTTGTGAAGCTTGTAGAAACTCACAAAGAAGGAAAATTAAATATCATTCTTCAGCACTAATTCCCTCACTTCTGAGCAGCTGGCAATACCATGGTTTGAGACCTTCCTACTTCCCCCCTCTTCTAGGACGCTCCATGGAAATGATATTTCCAGTGTTCCCGAAGGCTCATTCAACGACCTGGTATCCCTGTCCCATCTGTAAGTACTTCTGTATGGTTCATCAGTTTCAGATTTATAAAACAGTACAGATTATTGCAAATTTAAGATTGTATATCTCTTCTGTTTTTCCTGCTTACTTTCCATACTCTGCTGTGGCTATTCACAGTTCAAAAGAAATAAAATAAATACTAGAACCTGTTGTTATTAGTTACCAAAATATTTTCTTAAGGAAAACCAAATGAGCAAATGTGATGGTTTCCTCTTCTGAGCACTTTGTGTTTAATGCTTTCTTTCAGCATTGTCTATGTGAAATGCAGAGTGTGTTATGGTGTGAGAGGGAGACAGGAAACCTCCCACAAAGAACAAATATTAAGCAAATGTGAATTCTGTGCTTAATAAGTGTCATATGTTTTTCATACAGAAATGTTGTCAGTATATGAGCTTGATGAATTGCTGCTTCAGACTATGTATTTTTAATCATAGCAAAATCAGTTATACCGCAGTATTAATTCTTAATAATCTTTAAAAAATATTAAAAGTTTGAGGTATTTCAAGAAATGACTGTCATATTGGTTGGGATCCAGGATATTTTTTAAATGCAATGCAATTAATGAAAGAACTGTAAAGATAAATAGCTGCAATTCATACAAAACAAAGTCTGTTAATGCCAAAACAGCGAACAGAAAATCCTTGTTCACTGAAATAATGTGTGATACTGCACATTATAAGGCAATAGATATAAAGGAAAAGTAATTTTGCATGCCGTGTTTCTTGGTTACTGTCCTTAAGTAATCAAAAGGTTTTGTATGTCTTGGTTGTTTTGTGATGTGATTAGTTTCACAAGTTTATATGGGGATTTTCTGCTGTAATGCTGCCCTTAGCTTTTATATCTCCGTTTCTGTCTTTGCAACCTTAAACATGCTCTCTGGAACACATATCTGAACACAAAAGCACTGTTATCTGGAAAATATGCAAAATGTAAATGTTTTCTGGATAGCAAATATGACCTTGGACTATGATTTCTGTGCAACACCTTTCTGCCTCATTTTTTTGTAGACTGTGAAGAATACAGATATCTCAGATTGGTACACACAAATCATATATGAACAACTTAGGCGATTTTAACTTCAACTGAGAAGTAACCTTCTCTCAGTTTTAAGCTTGCATTTTCATATCTAAGTCAAAGAAAATATTTGGCTTGCACAGAATATATTTCATCATCACGTTCCCAGCACAGTAAACTCATTTTCTCTTTTGTTTTGGAGTGAAACTGACAGAGCTGAGGTCCTGTATCTCCTTTTGGAAGTGCACCTTCCATATTGGGAATCTGGCTTCTGAGGGTATTTTTAGAACACAAGAGATAAACATATCATGCCCCATTTGTTTGGATTTTCCTCAGGGTTCACTTTAAATGAAGTGCAGACACAATTTTCCTGGGTAAACTGTTCACCTTAGGGAGTGATAAAAACCCCTTTGGCCCAATACAGTCACTGCAGTCTATCTGTTTAGATGTATGTGCTGCCAGAAATGTAAAATACACAAAGCTCAAATGAACAGTAATAAATAGGATCCATAAAATAAGTAAGACCTGTCTGGGGTGTAATTTGCAATGCTGAACAATTGAATTTTACAGTACAGTTGTGGTCTCCAGTTTCTTAAAGAGGATGCAGCGTGATCATCTGAAACTTTAGCAAACACAATGATCTTGCTAGTTTTTAAGCTCTTTGCAAGCCAGAAAAAGCTGGGCTGATTCAAACACAGTCACACGCAATTGAAAATAAATTTGTGTTGCCCTAATACATAGATCTTTGATAAGAAAGCATGTGCTTTAAATAAATGTGAAAATGGTACAAGAGGTTGCTACTCGTCAAACTTATAACTCAGGGGGAACAAAACTTTGTGCTGAATTTACAAGCTCTGCCTGGCTATGGGTAGGATAGATATTAGGGCTGGAGGAAGCTGACTACCAAGGTGCTGAGCAGTATGATCAGCCTTCTGCTTCAGTATAATTTACAGGGGTCAAATGAACTACTGGAATTGCAAAGAAATATATTTCTAGTATAGACAAAATTACTGGTTTTAGTCAAGTCTTTTATAACAGATTTAAAATGGCTTGCATTTGGAGAAACAACACTGACATCTATATACTTCAATCACTTTTCCAGCATTGTTTAAAGCTTAGGAGAAGATACTCACTGAATTTCCTTTACATTGTGAATATATGGTCTGACTGTAGCTGGTCAGTTTAATTGTCCTTAGTCTAAGAGTTACCTAAAAAATATATTAATAAAAAAAAAGGCTTAACAGAAATATCTGCAATATGTTTTGGAAATGCTGCTGGTTGTATTTCATTATAGCAGAAGATATTTGTACCTTCTTGAAATAGTTTGCTATAATGGACAAAGAAATAGAATATGTTAGAGCACGTGAATGAAAACACAAGCATTCCTAGAAGGGGGGGGGGGGGGGGAGATACAGAGATATGTTATGCAACAGTGTCATCGGTAATCATGTCTAGTGACTGTGGGGCAACTTCATTTCCAATGTACTTTATGAAGATTAATTAACATGGATAACTGGCCTTCCGTTGTCCTCCCACTCCCATTTTATATATTGCAGTTGCTCAATGCTAAAGTTAATTTCTGGGCCCAAATTTCACTGCTGCATTTTGTTTGACCTGGGACAAGTGAGCCGGTTGATCACAGCTACAGGGTTAAAAAGTCAACTGAATAGTTTTTTTTTTTTTTTTCTATTGTAAGCAATGGATTTACAGAAGGAATGGATGGATATTTTTTAATGCTGTGCTGCAGTACACATATAATTTTGATGAATGAGCTCTAGACAGGATTTGAACCTATGAACCCTCATTATGAATCTGTCTAGGGCACAGTGGGTTCATTAGTCACTCCAATAGAAATGTATCAACAAATTTACTGAGATTTCTATTGTAATATCCTGTCTGAAATTTTTATTTGAAAGAAGATCGAGTTTAAAATACCATCCTTAAAAATAGTTTTTAACATACGTAGTGATCTCTTCCCTATCTGTAACTATTTGGTTAATTTTCTTCCTATTGCAGTTGAGGTGTTGCACAGCTAAAGCCTTACATTTACTTTCAGCAAAATAAATACAGACATCCAGCATGCATTTTTTTACACTTTCAAAAGTTAATTGTTTATAGACTTACTTTTCTGAAGTCTGAACTTTGCCTATAATGGAATCATTGCCTAAAAAGACACTTTTTAATGAGGAAAAAGAAAGAATCAAGGCTGCACCTAAATTTTAAAAAGTTTTTGTTTGTTTTGGTGGTTGTTTTTTTTCTTTTTTTTTCCCAGATAGATCTGCATTAATAATGAAAAAATTCAGTTATAATTACACTATTTGAACGCATCTACTTCAACCATGTGACCTCACTCAAGGGATAGGTTAACCTTCAAATGTGTTTTCAAAGCCATAAACAAACGTTATACCAGGTTACAATTTTGAAAATAGGGGTATCATTTTAGTGCATGATTCATCGAGTGAGGCAACAATAACGTGAGTCATCAGATCCAAACTAAATAACACAGTTCACTGTTAGAATGTGCTCACTATGGCCAAAGACTTGAATTTTCCAGGTTGGTTTCTTTTATTTAATGAAAGCAATGTTTGTCTGTTGACATTCCTGAAGCACAAATGTTTGGTTGTTAGGTATTTATGCAACCTCTGTAACTATTGATAGGAAGAAAAGGAGCAGGAATACTGAAGGAGATAATTCTAGAAGACTTTCTGAATATTCAGAAGATTTTTTTTCCCCACATTTTGAGATAAAGCTTTCCTATACGAGAGTAAAATGTGCCTTAATGAGATTCAGGAATGTTACCTTTGCTTGCAAGCCAAAATAACTGCTGTTAATTGTTTTATATACTACTAGGGCTCTAGGTACCAACCCTTTGCACTGTGATTGCAACCTCCGCTGGCTTTCTGAGTGGGTGAAAGCAGGGTACAAAGAGCCGGGAATAGCGCGCTGCAGCGGGCCCGACACCATGGTGGACAGGCTGCTGCTCACAACGCCGACTCACCACTTCCAGTGCAAAGGTAGGAGCAAGCTGGGAGACTGTTCTTTCCTATTGCTTTTCTTCATCTGCACCACTTTCTTTCTATACTCTTGCAAGCTGGTTTAAAGTGAGTATGAGCTGGATTTGGCTTTCATTTTCTGAACATAAGATTGAATTCAAGTTGCATTTTCAGGTGTTCTTCCACACAGTGCAGTTACCTCTACCACTGGAATGACAAACAGCAGACCTCAGAAGAATTAGAATTCATGAAGTTTGCACCAGATTATGTAATAGCAAGTTAGCATATAGGATGTTGTTACAATTTAGTTGAGCAAATAAATTGGTTTTGGTCTTCTACCTACCCCAGATAACTTTGGTAAAATAAGGGTTATTTTAAAATATAGTTATCTATTTATTTTTTACATATTCTTGAAAACTGATAAACTGAGAATTCTTGTGGAAAACAGATTTACTGACATTACATTTTTATTTGAAGATCCACAAATAACTTCATGCCCTCATCAGCTCTGTATCAGAAACTATATGTTAAGGAAAATCTTTCATGTCTGAATATAGTCTGCATTCAGGAGAGGGTTGAGGTGATAAGATAAGGAGCACATCTTCTTGTGGATAAAGTAAGTAGCATGTTGTTGTATATAGCTTAGGTTGTATGTGTATTCTTATGTATTGTATGTATTCTTATTGGAAAAGGAGTTTTGAAGGTTTGCTCAGATTGCCAGTAAATACATACACATCATAGAATCAGAGACTATCCCAAGTTGGAAGGGACCCACAAGGGTTATCAAGTCCAATTCCTGGCTTCACTCAGGACCACCCCAAAACCAGACCGTGTGAGAGCATTGTCCCAGTGCTTCATGAGCTCTGACAGGCCTGGGCCATGACGACTGCCCTGGGGAGCCTGTCCCAGTGACCGACCACCTCTGGGTGCAGATCCTTTCCCTAACCCCCAGCCTGACCCTCCCCATCCCAGCTCCATGCCGTTCCCTCGGGTCCTGTCGCTGTCCCCAGACAGCAGAGCTCAGCGCCTGCCCCTCCGCTCCCCTCGTGAGGGAGCTGCAGGCCGCCGTGAGGCCTCCCCTCAGCTGAAGATGGAGCTATATTTATAGTAGAAAAGATGGAGCAGTAGTCTGTTTTGAAAATGAGGGCAGAAAGTCTGTTTTTATGTCTCTCAACACTTACAATACTGCTTGGCAGCACAATTTTATAGAGGCTGAGATTAAACTGCTGAACAAACAAATGATGGTGTTGAGGTAGCACTAGAGCACATTTCCAAGCCTAAGGTGAATTTTATGGCCTTTCAAATATATTTTTAATAACTAAACTTATAATTTAATTGCTTTGAAATGTCAGTCTCAAAACTATCGGAACTTTGACTATAGTTATCAGAACTACAGATGTTATAATAGTCTCAAATGTGAAGTGCAAATATTCCCTGAATACTAAAAATACTGAAGAATTCACTTTTTCACAGTAAGTGAAATAAGGAAAGTGATTATTCTTATGTATAAAACAGGGTCTGAAAATTAATCCAACAGGAGAAGCCAGACGACTTTTGGTTTTGAAGCTGTTTTGTATCAATAACTAAGCTCACTTTCAAAACTAAGCAAGCATCTCTCAGTCAAGAGTTAAGTAAGCCTGTGATTCTGACTATTGAAAAAATGTGTATGTTTTTATGTAGGTATCAATTAGGTCCACTAGGAAGCTGGTGGGCTTTATGTTGTCCTAGCTGTCCCTGTGGCTGTCTTTATGTTAATGGAAAAGGAGAAAAGCATTGATTCAAAGTCTTTGGACAAGGAGAAGTTGTTGATGAACAAGCATCAGTACACTCCAAGAAGCTCCAGACCCTAGTAAAATTCACCCTTTCCCATCACAATGTATATATATTGAAAAACAGTGCATGATCTGGTAATCTAATAATAACTGAATCCAATTCCCATGTGCACATATAAAATCCAGTGTGTAGTGCTGTTTCACCAGGACATCAGTGATACTCTTTAATGGCAAAGTGACAGAATTTTTTACAGTGCCAAGCACAGAGTTTACTTTTGGGATGGAGACACCTGCATGGCCTGTGGCAATGAGCGTTGTGGCTGTGCCATGAGCCTGTGGCAGCAGAACGACCCTGTCTGTGGGATGGCACAGTGACCAGGGATATGTCACTACTTCTGCCTGTGTAGGTTCAACCCTTTCTCCAGTATTTCTCGCACAGAGCTCAGGGTGTGCTGAAGTACCCCCTGCCCCAAAAAAGCCTGGATCATTGCTGCAGATGTCAGCCCACGCTGAGCTCAGGACCTCAAGATGCTTGTATAAAGGTTGTGTAGATATCCTCTGTGGCCTCCCATAACTTTTACATATATAAAAAAAAAGTAGTTTAACTTACTCTTGTTAAAATTATGTTTTCAGTGTGTGTCTGAGCAGAAGGTTATGTCTCAGCAGAGCCAAGAAAATAAAAGTATGCAATGTGCAAGTCATGCAAACTCAGATCTGCTTTTTATTAAATTGCCCTCCTAGTTATGCAGTAGAGGAAAGGAATGTGCTGGGCTGAGGGCATTTTGCTATACAGATTTATAAATCAAATCCCCATGGGCCAACTAATGAACTACTTAAGTGCTAGGAACTAACACCGTTCTTATTAGCTCCTACATTGATTAGCTTTGATCTGTGCCATAGGAATAAATGGAAAATGTATGTTTGTATATTATCCAATAAATAATGAATTCTGGTTTAGTGACCTCATAATCAAATAGAAGAGCAGCACTGCTGTCTGTCTTGTGAGCTCGCCAAGCAGCCACCTTTGCCTGTTCTGAGAGGAGCAAGCAAAAAGTTTGATGTGTTGCACTCTACCCCTGCCAGTGCCAGAAATTCAAATGTTATTTCCTCTTGCCATCCTAACTCTAAGTTAATAACATGTCTGGTATTTAGACAGACATAAAACCCAAAGATAGAAGAGGAAACAATATCTTTTATTTATTTATTTTTTGGATTTGTTATTTCTTGTGTGTTTTTCATCATTATTGTGTGTCTCATTCTGCAATCAATTGTGCTGCACTCATCAGTCATGCTAACGCTACCATCACTACAGGATCAGGATAAAGCCTTTATGCTGTAAGCACTTTTCAGCTCAGATTCCTTGGTACCCATTTCTGTGATGTTCTTTACCCCCCTCTGCTGCTGTGCAAGTACTCAAAGTTAATAATGAGGGTTTATATCTCATAGAGGACACTCCAAAGCAAATTTTTGACTACAAGGGATCTTTCATCTCTAGTTTTTGTAACACTCTACAGCTCCACCTGCTCTCTAGTATAAGCAGTAGTATAATTAGTATAACTAGTATAATTCTTCCCTTTCAGGATGCATCACAATTTATTCTTGCTTATCATTTATCATTCAGTAACAAAAGGTCAGTGCCCACTTCTGACCATCACAGTATCAATTTTAAAATATTTTAAAATGCATTACCCTAAAAATGAGATAAAAATATTTTAGATTCATTACTGCTTGATATAATTTAAGACTTTTTGAATTGTTATGCTTTAATTTTTACATGTGAAAGCTGTCAAGGCATTAATATTTGAAATTTGGCCACTTCACAATCACCATTTTCTTAATTGTCAATGGACTTCTCTTAATTAGCTTTCTATAACATCTCAATAATTAAATGCTGATTGATTCAATACATGAAATATACTTGGCATTAATTTGGTTTTTGTTCTGTTTCTTACTTGCCCACGAATTTCACTACTTTTTTGGATGGGTCATGTTCAAAAATGTAATTTATTAAATGCTATTTAAATACAGATGTGCATATTTACCTGCATATACTTACATATTTGCATGTTTATCTTTGTTACATTTTGCCAAGATATCTGAATGTTGACGGTCTTTCGTCTGGGCAGAACAGGAGGAAAATGAGTTTTAAATTTTGTTAAAACTAAGGATGGTAAAACACTTTGCACCTAAACATTCCCATAAGCCTCTAACTAAATCTTTCTTACTCATGTTTTTCATTTCTGCTGTTGCATCTGCACTTTCATTCTTGTTACCAGCTATAGAAATGTCATGTTATAGTTCCCACGGGGTTGCTGTTGCAGAATTTCCAGCACTGAGAGAAGGACAAATTGCTATAAGCCATATATATAGATATAATATATATAAGCCCATTCTCTGGAGATCCCAACATCTTTTTTTCAGAGCTGATGTTTGTACGTGCAGGAGAATATAAGCATCACTGAGACCTGCCCAGCACTTGATTTAAGTACTTAAAATCTCCATAATCCCTGGGAATCCCTCAGTGTTGTGTAAAGTTGCACCCACAGCATGTGCATTTTTGCCAACACAGGGTAAATACTGCATTAAGAAAAAATGTACATGAGAGTACAGGAAGTATTAATTTCGTAATGCAGTTCTCTATTAATACACTGTGTTTTGCCTTTCCAGAGCCAGTAGATATCAGTGTTGTGTCCAAGTGTAACCCCTGCCTCTCCAATCCGTGTAAGAACAATGGGACATGCAACAGTGATCCAGTGGAGTTTTATCAATGCACTTGCCCTTTTGGCTTCAAGGTAAGCCTACAAATGAACTACATGAAAAGCAATAAACTGTTCTTCATCCCTTCTGTTTTCTTAATTGTTGTACCATGAGAAGTCAATTTTACAGGTAACTGAGCTCAACAGATTGCTTCCTCAAGCAGACTGTATGTGACCTTTCAACTGCTCTATTGCAAAAATTTATCCTGTGTAATAGGAAAGGTATTTCTTTCCCTCTGTGCCATGACTATACAGATGTGTCCTGAGCAATCTGCTCTAGTTGACCCTGCTTTGAGGAGGGGGGCTGGACTAGGTGATTTCCAGAGGTTGCCTTCAACCTTGTGCATTCTCTGATTCTGTGATATAGACATAGACATCTATATGAAATGGCAAGTTGATTTTATCTTCGTTTTCTTTCTTTTCTTCTGCCAACATCAAGATAACCATTTCATAGGCTGCCATGCCAAAGGAAAGGCAGTTCAGATGAGAATTAAGTACCTGTCTCATCTACTGTCACAGAATGTGCTACCTTTCATCCATCTCACATAGACGGATTAGCAAAAAGGTGTTAATTGATATCAACTAGCTCAGCTGTCTCTGACTTCTGAGTACTGTCTGTAGAGTGATCTGAAAATGTGAAATTCTGTAGATGGTAAGTGTTGTGAGCATGCTATGGCAGTTTCTAGATAACAGATTAGAAAATTGGAAAATTGTGTCATTGAGTAATGTAACTTCTTCATTAGTGATGTTTAAATTGCCTGGTAAACATTGCATTATTAGAGCTTAAGGCTACCAAGCCTTTTTTTCAGAGTTGATATAACTGGAAACCTAGCTCAGTAGTCAATAGCTGAGGGATCAAATATAAGTAATAAATGAGGCATATGATCTGTTCACAGGCTGGCGGAGAGGATGTTAGGACCAAAGAAGAAGTAGGTTGCATCTTGTAAACTGTGATTTTATTTGCCTCATTGGATATTTCTTACAGAGTCTTGGTCAGTTAAAGCAGATGCTCATTAAACAGTAATGAGAGCTATAGACAGAAAAAAAAAAAAAAAAAAAAAAAAAAAAAAAAGTCATAGCCAGACATACATGTGGGACGTAAGCACAAATATCCATGTCTTACATTCCAAGTAGAATTTAGGAATTAGTTGGAGAAGATGATATCACCATTTCCCTTCTGTATTTACCTGGGGTACGTCCCAGATGGTAAGAGAGTAATTGTGATGGATCCCTGAAAGATTGGAAGAAGGAAGATGTAAAGCTCATTGCTGTTTCACCCTTGTGCCCCCTTACCTAGAACTCAGGAATAATACAGGAATAATATCAGTTCTCTTAAATCATTGAAAATCATTGAAAAAAATCATTGTTAATTTCCTCTCATTAAAAATCCTTCTACCTATTGATATATAACCTGAAACTTCAAGGATGTTAAAAGACCACATTGTCAAAAATTAATTCTACTGAAACTAACTACTTGGTAACGACTGATTTGTCTTTATGACAAGGGAAGCTGTGTCTATTTATCTCCTCAGGTTAATAGACTAATGGTCATTTTAATTTGATATTTAACATAATCTAGATTCAGTTTTTCATAGGGGTTTGGGTGACCTTTGGGATAACCTCAAAAGTAAAAGCTTGCTGAACTAGCAGGAAAATACACAGATCTTTGTATGTCTTTCTCTATAAGGCACGCTTGCTGGAACAGATATCCAGGTTATATTCAGAGTAGAAATATGGTAGTTATTGAGCGTATCTTTCTTTTGCCTTTTATTTTCTTTTTTTTTTTTTTTTACAATATTCATATATCAGATGCATTTATACTACTAGGAGGCATGTTTACAAAGGGAGAATAATAAAGAATAATCCTAATCTTACTAATCCTCTAGTAAGATTAGTACTCACTTTCGAATATGTCAGACCTTACTGTGCATCTTTTTACTTAGAAAGGTTTTGATAAACTCTTGAACTGACTCAGTTTAAATATCTCATAGAGCATCCAGACTTTCTGCTCTCTCACAAACTTCCTTAGGTAACATTCAGTGAATGCAAAACCCAAAACCACTTGTGTGCTTCTAAGCACCAAGCATGGCAAAGAGCAAACAGACCCAGGCATAGCACTTAAAGCAGAGTTTAAAAATACTGTCTGGATAACAGTATGGGGAGAATTGGGGGAAATTTAATAAGAAAAAAAGAACTCTGTGTCTTTACCACAGGTTTTTGAGTAAAAATGAAATTTGACAGGTCCAAATGCAAACCATATGAAAGGAGCACTCTATCTACCACGCAGTTCTCCACCAGAGATTCATGCTAATTCAATAACAATACCTTGCTTCCTTCTCACCAGCCAGCAGCAAACAACTCTATCCATCTGGAAGCCATTTCCCAGACCTTGATAAATTGCCCTAAATCTGCCCTCTCAGCATTTGTTTTTCCTTGTTTGATGTAGATTTTTTTAAATCCTGTGTAGAGGAGTGTATCAATAATGTGAAAAACCCGCCTTCCTCCCCCACCCCCACCCCCAAGGGTAGGCTCATTCAAATGAGATAAAGTCTTTATAATGTTCTCTGGAAAGGGATAGCCAGTTACTGACCATTCTCTAGGGTTCCTGATGCTCAGCCTTCAGAAAAAAAAACAGTAGGCCAGCTAGCAGAAAGCTGCTTAAGTGACCAGTTGCCAGACTGATGCTTGATGGGATCAGGAACTTCTACCAATAACTGTGATAGCAAAAGTGTATAGTCTTATTTTTTATTGTTGCATTGAAGATGGTCCTATCTCTTATTTTTTTTTTGATCACAAAAATATTTTTCCTATTGAATGCATACTTAATGGGCTTTTAGCACAGTGTAATGCTGCTTATAATGGATTTGAGTAAACTGGTGGGCCACCTGAGCTGAAAGGCCAGTGGGCCAGGTGGTTGTGTTTGATGAGGACAGAAATAATAGTTTGCTCACTTAGGAGTGGGGATGGCTAGGTGCTGATAGCTTATCCTTGCTGCAGCTCTTTCCTTAAGATGAGTGTTGAATGTGTTTGTTATAGGTAAGTCATGGTGGAAGCAGTACTTTTGGGGTTCTCCTTTGGGGACAAAGCCCCAAAGACAGTGGGAGATGGTGTGAGAGTGCCACCTAAGGCAGCTGGAAAGCAGTGACACCAAGAGCTCCATATTGCCACCAACACTGGCAAGAAATGTCTGGTAATGTTATGAAACTTGTGTTTTCATATAAAACACAGACATAGGTGTAATTATCCTGCATTTTTTTTCTTCTCCATAGCATTCTTTGAAAGATTATTTAAATAATATGTGTGGTTTAGATAGTGTCGTATGATTACAAGTAGAGAAATGAAGCTTTCTTCTGGTTTGAATGCTGCTGGCCACCTGCACCCTAAGAGTGTACATGTGCAGCTGGTGGCTGCTGAATAGATAATGGAACAGTACTGTGCTAATTCATTTATCCTACAGTGTGTGTAGTCCCACTGATACTGTAAAATCAAGTCTGTGGGTGCCAGAATTCAACAGAGCAATCAAACTTGCAATCGATAAGCCCTTGAGAAAGGAGTTACTTGAATAGCTACACGAAAAACTAGAGTGAAACAAATGCTGTATTTTGCCACTGCTCTATTCAGAAAATGTCCTTTGGGAAATATTTCGTTTTTGCTGATTTTGTGTGTTTCATACTTTTTTCCTTAAAACTGAGGTAACAACAAACGAAGGAGAATTATTTTCATTCTCCAAAATACAGTTGTTTGGTGAAATGGGGAAAGAGTTAAAAATACATCCATGTTCTGTCTGAAATGAAAGAGCATTGCCAGCCTGGAATAGGAAATACATTACCTGCCCAGGCATTGCCACAGCCTCTTTGGCTGCTCAGATAAATGGGAGCCTGAGCTGTTGGGGTGCAGGTAAGTTTGTCATCTCTGGGTTCAGGTATTACCAACAGCTGTCTGAAATGGAAAGTGAAGATGGGTAGAATCAGTATTGCACGTGGTCTGCGCTTTAGGCAACACATGCTGATGTGTCTGTGGTGGAGTTGCTCTGTAAATTTTATCCAGTTCTCCTCACTTCCCTGTTGAGTTCAGACAGTGTCCTGACTTTTCTAAGAGCACTACAGTATCCTCAGGGTTCAAGCAATTTCACCAGACATCCAGAATAACAAATACAATTGGAAAAATCCTGGGTAAAGCTCTTGGGCTTTGGAGAGATGGTATGCTTTGCAGGCAGGCTCTTGTGGTGGGAGCCAGAAGGATAGTGAAGCCAGAAGGATACTCAGTGAGGAAGCTGGCTCCAAACTTCTTCTAGGAATTTGGCTCTTCTTCACCCCTACCCCCTGCGCCAGGTTTTTGTCCCTGGAAGCAGGGTTAGACACAGAGAAACTGTTGTACACGGGTACGACTATTGTGCCTGCAGATGGATGTGGCCGAGCAGAAGCTGGGACTGCTCAGCATAGGCTTGACCGGCAGGACACATCGGTACAGACCCCACACCATGATGGACTCAGTGCTGCACTATGTCATTCACTCACGAGGGCGCACCAGGCCCTGCGTTTGCTTGGAGCATGGGCAAACAAAGTTTGTTGCGCTTGCATTTTACCCTGTTGATGTAATTCTGTAGTGTTACATGAATAATCCGTTGGAGCCCTAGAATAATGGTTGTTTTAGGAATATTAACATAAAACAGGTTTTAAAGTGTAGGTATCATAGTGTTTGCTCATGTACAGCTATTCTGGACAGCTCTGAGGCTGAGGCCATGCAAGTGTTTCCTGTGGGCCAGTTTCTGTTATGCTGATTTGGGAGGGGTTATAAGAGTCTAACCAAGTGTACGGTTTGGCTACTGATGCATGCCAGCTGTAGGAGAGTCCATGTCAGCTCTAGTTTGCTAGGCTAATCCTGTTTGGAAATGCAACTCCTTGCTTTTGTTTCTTTGGATCTGTTAACATACACATATAAGTCGCCGAATACATCACTCACTGCACCAATAAAACCATGAGTGCCAATTGCAGAAGGAGGAAAAATTGGAAGGCACTCATAAGCCAGCTTGCCCTCATCCACATGGGATGGGAGAGCAAACATCTCTGCCTTCATATGTTACGCAGTCCTGGCCTCTCTCCTTTCCCAGTGTCAGGGTTCAGAAGACAGAGGAATGTGAGCGCAATGCCAAGTTTTCACATGAAGAAATCATTGCAGCAAAATGCTGCTTGTGTGAGGTGATTTTGCCTTGAACTCTCACTGTGATAATTTCTCTTGGAGCGTGTGTTTATGTGATCTGGGGTGTTTTACTTTGTGTTTGTTTGTTCTAACTGTACTTAAAATACTTATTAATGAGTGTTGAAGAAGCATTTTTCACTCTTAGTAAAATAATGCAGAAAGCCCTTAGGGATGCGAGGCAATGGGTGGCCGTGTAAAATGAGTAGACCTGTATTTATGTATGGATTTTTAGGGCAAAGACCAGTGTCAGCAGTGGGTGGTTATAATTTCATATAATGTTCCTAGGGCAAAAGAAAACAGCAGAAATCACAGTGTTTTCCTGTGTGCTTATTCCTTAAAACTTACCGTGCATCGGTCAGACTTGTGATTCGTTCTTTTTGCCCTTTCTGTTATAGTGAGTTTAAAGAAAATGGAGATTTACATTCAGAAGAGCATAAAAATGAAAGGCTTAAGGAGGGATTACTGCCACAGTTGCTGGCTGAAGGTGGTGAAGCATGCACACACCCACCGCAAGCCCTGTAAAAAACATAGTAATGTATTGTGGCATGCCCTAATGAGGGCTCTTAACAATAAAGCCAACTCTGAAGAAGTATTTCCATTTGTGCTAGGGCAGCAAGAAAGCAGATGTTGAGCAGCTTCAGGCATTTGCTATGGTTGTTCAGAGCTGCATCAGAAGGAGGTAAGCAGCAAGGTTAAGGTGAATAGTGAGCCATACCCACCGGTGGGTGCCACCATCTTCATTCTCTTGTTAGGGTGGATCATTCCTCCCATTTTTATTTTTTTTTTTTTTACTTCTGTTTTTCTGGTCTAATGCAACATGCCATAAGAGACAAGGCTTCCAATCATTCTTTTCCCAGGGTACGGGAGAAGTTTTTATTGGCTTTTAGTCTGAATTTCAGTCTCCTGTTCTTATGTTTGCCTGGTCCTATTACACTAAATAGTAATTTCTCTTCCTCTGTGGTCTTTCAGGTGATTACCAGTTGCTATAATTCTGCTTAATCAAGTTCTCCGTAACCAGCTCTTAATTTTCAGCATCCCACAATTTCCACATAATTGAATCAGTTGAAGTTGTTGGTCACAGCTGAAAATCCTTATTGTTAAGATTTTCTAGTGATTGTCTGTCATCTGTTATCCTTGAGGCTTTCTTGGCACTGACTGTACTAAGGATATGGCCTTTGAGTTTCTTTGGTTGTCCGAGAACATGAACAGAGGTTGTCCTGGCAGGTTGATTGCTTTATTTTCCCCCCTTCTTTGGGAATGATGGAATAGGAGAAGTTGTTGTAAGCAGGCTAAGCTGAAAAGAAAAGTCACTTAATAACGTAAGAGTAAACTCTCTCCTAGTAAAAAAAAAAATAGATGAGCTACAGAATGAGTAGATCACTGTGTAAGTGCACATACACTGCAGGTAAAGGTGTACCAAAGCTGTCTGCTCCCAGCTGCTGCCGGTTGTCTGGCTCCAACACAGCTGGTGCAGGGCAGATGCTGTCTTCCACAGCCCCCTGGGGATCCCTTCCTTGTACTTCTGAGAGCCTCTGAAATAAATGTAGTGCTCTTGCTCATTATCATAGTAGGCATGTTTGATTTCTGTAGTAGTCTGAAAAATTAATGTGCTTGTTTGTTTTCATCAGAAAACAAAACTGCCTTCCCTGTGTTACCTGTCACAGTTCTATCCACTATCAAATTAGGCTTGGCTAATGCCAGAAAGGATTGCTGGTATCTCTGAATGGGCAAGCCCTGTACAGGAAGCTTCACACAGCTTCCCCAGGCAAAACAGATTACAAAGGCATTTTTGTTGATGTAGCATGTATTTCAGTAAGAGAACTCTTAACAGTACAGAACTGTCCCACACCAAAACCCTGCATCTTTTAACAGACAGGGATGCACCAGCAAAGGCTTATCTGAGAGATTCTTCCAGCATCCTTAACTCTATTTGTTTCAGAAACATAATGTGTGCTTGGAGAGGTTTTCTTATCACGTAAACTCTGCTTCATTGCAGCTTTTATTAGGTCTTGCATGTGCTGTGTCCCGCCTCTCTCATGCAGACTCTGTTCAATTACTTCAGTGTTAAGAATAGATCCATTGCCTGAAGTAATAAGTTTAAAATACAATTACTATATTTGCTTTTATTTCCTATTTCTTATTATTAGGAATTGTGTTTTCTGTACCAACATCCAGTCTTTATAACTCTCTAACTCTCTCTGCAACGTTCATGTTAATAAAGAGCCTGAGGAGGAAGATTTTGTTGTCGTTGCAGCATGTGTTTTAAAAGAAATAGGCCCCTTAGTGTTTGGAGGGTATGGAAAACATTGTTCTTGTTCATGAGCATTGGCTGAATTAGAGACTAAATATAAAACATTCAATGTCCTTTTTTATATCAAATATTTTTGATTGGATTTTATGTACGGGGCACAATCCTGGTCAAAATCAACTATTTTCAATGTCACTCATTTTCATCTCCATCTCCCTACACATTCACACAGTGATCTGCATCAGCCAGTTGATCTAGTGTCCATGGAAACTTTAGCGCATGTGCCTCATCCAGTTTTACACCTGTGGACTAAGTTCACTTACGTACAATGCGAATCAACTCTGACAGATTACTGACATATCTTTTGTCATCGATAAAAAGCCCAAAAGACCATTGAAACCCGAAGTTCTCATGTAAGGAGAGGTTTAGGACAATCAGAATTTACAACGTAATGAATATAACTGGAAAATAAACCTCTGATATCCATAGAGAATTAAAATTTGTAGTCATCAGAGAAGAAACAGGGTTTTTAAAAAATAATATGATGAATCCTTGCACTTTGACTTTGACAGGCATATTCTTGATTACTAGCTACGAGGGTAATGGAAGGTATATTATACTCTAGTGGATCATAAATCTTTGTGATTTAAATAAAATGAGGCTTAAGAGAGCAGAGTTCTCCTAATTTGCTATAAATTGACAATTGTGATTTATTAACAAGGACAAGGAAGTCACTAAGAAGCGCTGCTGCCATGCCCAATTATTGTTTAATCAGGTGCCAGATGTAGCTAGACTGACACAGAAGACAACTAGCTATGCAGTGCTGAAGATGATGGGATATAAATAACTGTTATCTGTGTTTTTACTTCAGACATTAATGCTGTGAAAGTTTTCAGAGACAGTTAAATCAGCCAAATGGTAGGGGGGAGAGGTGCAGCAACAAAACCAATAACAGTTTATCTTCTTTTCATAATCCAACATCAGTGCCATCTAGCAAATAGTATTTCTCACGATGTTTGTGAGCAGTGGGTAGATTTTCTTGTTCTGTTTCTATGTCAAAGTGTAATTACAGCTGTAGAAAAGCACTACTGAACAACAACAACAGCAAAAAATTGTCTAAGTAAATTCATATTTATTTTAAATCTTTTTTTTTTTTCAAAACCAGACATGGATTAATTTAATTATTTTTTCAAGTTAAATTAATTGGCTTGTAAGCAGCAGTCATCAGAAGGTGCACTTTTATTACCCTATTGGGCCAGATGACTAAAGAGAAATAGTTAATTCATAACCTAACTACTGTGAGTATCCTCACCTAGAGGCATCCGAGTGGATGTCTGTAGCAAGGTGTGTGTTCAGAAGAGGGAGTCACGACCTCTTTGCAAACAACAGACGATCAAAATCTTTCTGCTTCCACCTGGCAATCCAAAAGTGGTCTGATCCAAAATTACTGTGATATTATCCTTGCCTTGCCAAATAATTTGTATATATGCCTAAGCAGATGGATCTAACATACACCCTGCCAGCTCTGGTAGTTGTTTGACCTTGCCAATGAGCGTCATCTGCATCTTTTCCAGATTGAGGCTTAGCCATTGCATCCATGGCTAGAAATAAGGAAACACTACCACCTGTATCTACTGAAGAACTTTAGGCTACTGTGTATAGATACCGGTTGTTAGCTGTCTGCTTATATCTTGTATCAGTGCAATCAATTAGGAAATCAGTTTTAAATGGTTTCATTGGTAAAATGACGGTGGGCTGATTCCCAGTAACATATTTCTTAGTCCTTCCTGTAAGAGATATTAGATTAATTGTTATTTTTTAAAGTTACCTTAATCCTTCACTCAGTTTGCAGCATATCTAATTATTTGATTTCTAAGTATTCCCTTCACAGAGCTGAGTTTCAACGATCGCTAAGGTGTCCAAGTCCTTCGTGCTGCAATTCGCATAAGATGGCACGTTAGCATTCATGACTTGCTTTACGATTTGCGGTACACTTAAAACTTTTCCTTTTAAAAATCTTGACGTACCAAATACTGAGTTTCTTTACAATGAAAGGCTCTGAAATACATAATCATGAACAGAACTTAATGAGAGAATTTTTCCTATGAAGCTGGTAGCGGGGTGTACTTGCTGTGTAGCTGAATTTGTGGCATCACGTTTCCTTGGTTAATTACACAATTCATTCTGTTTCTCCTTTGCATTTATAGCTTGTCAATATATTTATTACAGGGAAACTGCTGAGTACTTAGTCTTATACTTTCCTAGCTTAATTTTCTAGTGGAATTGAGATTTACAAGATTGAACTTTGTGTAAAACATCTCTTTCCCTTCCTACCCTGGGAATATTTCAGTTTACTGTCCAATTCTAACCACTTATGACAGGGGGAAAAAGGTCTCAAATGGAGAAAGAAGGTGCTGTTAACAATACCACTAGGTAAAAGACTGTAGCATCAGTTTATACCTTATGATATAGCTGAATGCCATAACTTGAGGAAAACTTTGGATCATAGTTCTCACTTTCCTAAGCACAAAAGAAGCAAAACTCAAGTCAAAAAGCCATTCAAGATTTTAAACTGAATTCTGTTGTTTCTGCGTATTCTGTTGTTTCTGGATGTTCTTCCCCCTCTCCTCTCATCCCATCTTTTCTCATTCTTTTGTATGAAGCACCAGGAATCATGACTTGTTTACACACTACATTTAGCTCCTTACTCTGCTTATTAAACCTTTGTAGGTCTGAATGTATGAAGAAATCCTACTGGCACATGCAGATGTAGTTTTAACACTCAAGCAATCAGTCTAAGTCAATAAATTGTTTAATAAAACACTTCTAAAGCTCTGTGGAAGCACAATGAAGCTATGTCTGTGTTTGTAAGTGTTTCTTAATTTCACAATATTAGGAGTTTAAAAATGTAAATCTGGCAGATACTTTAAGCTTGAATAGCATTCCTGAGTGCAGTCATAGAACACACTGTACATCTGTTTATCTTTCTGTGAATTTTCTTTCATGCATCTCATGAAGTACATTTACTTGGTCTTTTCCTTCCATTAATGGTTGTTTATTATCTTCTGTCCAGGACACTAATAGGACTAGTATATTAATGTTGGGTGTGGATGCATTACTTCCACTATTAGGAATGTAAAGTACTGGGTTTGCAGTACAGTATCTTTGTAGCCGGTAACTTTTTTCTGATTTTCCTAAAATATTTAGCTGTATTTAGAGCATGCTAATTAAGTTGTTTATGAAAATTTCCTACTTCCTAATTTAAAATCTCTATCAGCTTTATTTGACTTGGTCTAGTATTTTTACTAAACACACGAACACTACCATCTGTTCTCTGCACATATCATCTAAATAAAATGTAGTATGAGCACATTACATATAGTTAACAACTTAAATAAATGTTAGTGTTTTTTTCTTCTCTAGTTCATTTTCCAGCATGATTTAAAACACTGAAGTCATTGAACAAGGCTGTAATCGGCTGGAAGGTCTCCCTGTTTGCAGACCACTGAACTCAGAGAGATTTCTGCTGTTTGCAGGTGTCTCCACCAGTGGCTGCCTCGTGTTCATGCTGCAGCCAGCGGTGAGAGCTTTCTGGTCCAGGTTGCTGCCTTGCGGCTGTGGTATGCTCCGTGCTGCCATCTCGTAGCTGTGCCTGCAGCCGCCAGAAACCAGGGAAGGATCACAATAAGGTGAACACAGGTCAGCTCTGTGCCATGTGATCCTGAATGAAGATTTCAGTCTCCACAATGTTGTTATTTGTGAAAATTAATTTTAAAAAACCATTGTGGTGGCTGAGATAGTATCAAAGCAAATGAGCACTTTTTAATCACATTATCCTTTGTTCTTCCTGCTGATGTCCGTGTTAGTTTTTGTAGCTTGTTCTTGTGTGTTTTGCTAATCATAATGTCATGTTTTCCAGTGCTGGATACTTGTAAAGGGCAGCATTTGGCACAGCAGTAGTGAGCAACAGCTTGTATATGCACCCGTGCCCGGTGTGGTTAATTGCTGTTGAGTATAAAGGAAGAACTGACACTTTCCAAGCATGGCGGACAGTCTCTGTTCTCGTTCACTGAAAATCTGGAGCTGGATTAGCTCAGCTAAAATCTGGACTAGTTGAGGTACTTCAGATTTAAAGAGTCAGCTGGAATCTGAACTTATGTGTGTCCTGATTAGTTGCAGAAATTCTGTGTTTCAACACCTAATCCTTTCCTCTTCTCCAGAAAATGAGAGAAATTATATAAATGTATTTTGGATGTGATGCTTTCATATCAGACTAAAGAAAAATTTATTACATCTTAATAGAAATAAAATATTGCACACAGAGGGACCTTCATCCTCGTTCTGTGAATTGCTGAGGCAGTCATGTTTTCTTGCCTGTCCTTGAAACAAAGTCTGCACCTCTTCTCCTGATTTGGACTTCATTAAAAGGCTCTTTGGTCTTGAAGCAAATATACAATATTCTACTTTGTAAGAATAGTTCTTTCTGGGGAATGCAATTCAAAGATCTTTTTTTCCCAATGCACAGATAAATTAATTTTACTGATGTTTGACAGCGATTCCATTTTTCCAGTAAGAAAAGTCTTTCTGTAAATGGAGACTAGAGAATTGCATTATTCATTTGAAAGATGTTTCTAGAATGTCTTTAGGCTTTTCTGGGTAGTGGCATTCTTGTACGGGAATAAAATGGCCTTGCTTTGCTATAGATTTATTAGTAGCAATATTTTCTGCAGCTTCTCTGCTCTCAGAATTCTTTGGTTTTCTGTCTTCTGTGCTAGAGAAATTGTACGTGTTGTGTGGACTCTCCATGTGCTACTGATAATGTAAACTGAGAGAAGATAATCCTTAGAGAGGGAATAGGTGGTGTTTGCCCATTTATTAAAATGAGTAAACTGAGTCAGAGAGACTCTGGCTTTCCTAAAGCCACATAGCAACTTAGTGTTGTAATTGTCTGATTCAGCAGCACGTACTCTTTGGTTTCCATGGTGCCTGAGGCCCAAGAAGCCAATAATTCAGCCACGTTCAGCAAAGAAATGAAAGCTAAGTCTAAGTCATGAGCAATTGCATGTGACAATGAGAGACTGAAAACGCCTTGCTTTCATTTGAACGTTTATCTTTATTAAATTTTTACAAGAACATTCAAGATAATCTGAATAATTAGCATAGAAGTGATGGGACTGTTTAGTGTTCAACTGTGATAAAAACCTTCAGGAAAAAAAATGCTGTGGTTTCTGCTTTGTATCTTGCTCTGCTTGGCTTCAAAGAATTTTATATGCTAATGATACAGGGATGAGGAGTTTGTATGAAACAGAAGTAACTGATGTTAGTGAAGTAGCTGTAAAATGGGTGTTCTTCAGGGACACGGGAAAAGTACTTGCGACCTGAGAAATGTAAGAGGTGGCATCTTCCAGCTCCGCTAGGATAACATGATAGGGACACAGGATTCACAACACAGATGGACAGAGCCCAGGCAGCGTTGCAGAAGGGTAGCGGCAGATTAGAGTTAATGCTGTGTAACTTTGTGTCTGCAAAGTGCTGCAGACCGCATGGTGCCAAAATAAAACCTGCATGAGCTGCCCTCGGCAGTTTCCCAAGTCTTCCCAGAGACATTAGGGGGCTCAGGATTTCAAGTGGAGAAGCACAGGCTGTTTGGCAAATGCAGTATGGATGAAGCACAAACTCTCTGCCAGGTCTTGGGTGAGGACCTTGCATGCTGCCTGCACTGCTGTGCTGGGGGAGTGAACTCACAGTGAGCCAGGTATTTCTGTTGTTGTTTGGAAATGTTTCCCTTCTTATTGAACCAGGGAAAAAGGATGTCTGTGTTGCCTTGTATTTGCACAAATCTGAAAATACAAAGCTTCTGCCTCTCTCTGGGGAGTGCTGGGAGGCAGTGGTGGCTGCCACAGCCTCAGGAAATAGCGTTTCGTCTCCTGTTTCTGTAACAAAGCTCCTCTGTGGTTGTATGAACGTATAATTACCATGTGTCTCAGTTTTTCTCACAGCACGATGGTAGTACGTCCTGTCCAACAAAATACTGAAGACTTTGGTAGAGTCTGGGGGATTGAAATGTATGATATGAAGGTGAGAGCCTAGCACCATGAGTGGGCAGACCTGGTCAAATGAACTCTGTAGGAAGATCCCACTAATAGGCTGCTGAGGGGTGGTGGGGTTTTTGTTGTTGTTGTATTTGATAAGGCATATTGGGACTGCACCAATTTCAAGATGAGCACTCCAGAGACAAATTAAGATTCCTACTAGTATTTATACAATACTAAAAGCATGCGCGGAGCTTGAGCAGTCACAGAACCAGCACAGCCCCTTTCCTACTGGCTTGCCACCTCTGGGCCAGGCACGCCATAGGAAAGGGGGACACCTATGAAAGCTGAGCAAGAATTCCTTCTGGTCAATGTAGGATGTAAGCAAGAAGTGGTCAGTGATGAACCATTCAAATGATGTGACCAGCCTATTTGTTCTACAAAGAAGTAGGCAAGATTTCCCGAACAGATATGCAGCCATTGACAAATTGATCAAAGTTATCCTAGTGTGGTTTTCCTGAGAGATCTATTCCCTGATAATGCACAAAATCAAGTACACTTGGTTCAGGGACTTTTCAAACAAGCTAAGGAACATTTTCCTTGTTGAGAGCCAAGTAAGCCTTTCAAGTAACTTTGACATAAAAGCATGAGAAAAGCCATGCGAGGTCTGTAGCGCATTTACCACAGCACTCTGTACTGCAGGCAGCAGCAAGTGTTTACTTTTAAAGGAAAGGACACAAGCCTGGTCAGCACTCCTCTCTGGTTCTCCCAGCACCCAACCATCATCTAATAGGAATGCTGATGTCTGCCTGTTGCCTTTCATATCTGTCTTGACTCCATTGTCCATGAATTTGTCTAATGGCTCCTAAACTGTCTGACTTCACAACCCCCTCTAGGAAAAAAAAAAAAAAAAAAAGTCCCAGAAGCTTATATTTTGGCAAAAGTATTTTCTTTTATCTGTATTAAGCTCATCTTCTAATATCAGTAACTGTTCCTCTTCTGCTGAGGGAAAACAAATTCTGCATTTAGCACCTCCATGATTTTGTAAACACCAATTATATCACTCCCATTAGCTCTCTTTTCTCCAGACTACGCAGTCTTAGTCTTTGTAATATATTCATTTAAAGGAGTTGCTCCATCTCCTTGGACATTTTAGTAGTCCTTTTCTATACCCCACTGTATAACCATGCTGAGACCCCACTGCAGCCATCCTGAGACAAGCTAATCACTGTCAGGTATCTGCCAAGTACAGTGCTAGGCTTCTCAAAGCCCATTCGTAATTCTAATGTAACATATCTCAAGTGAGAGCAGCAAAGCCTCAAAACTAGATGGAACAACAACAGGTGATGCTCTCAGGTGCAGTATATAGCTGAAGCATATACACGGCAATGTTAAAAAATGAGGCTACATAAATGTTTGTTGAGTGTTCCCCGCTCTGGTACGTCACACCAGCTATATAAATTGTTGCAAAGCCAGTGGAGAAAGGAATGACTTTTGATGAGTGTTGTCAGCAAGCAGAGTTGGCAGAGGTAGGATGATGTTCAAAACTAATACACAAAGGTTACGGCTGTTATGGATTGGTGTCATGGGCTGGAATCTGCCCTCTTTGTTTAGAGGTTTCCAAATAGATGCACTGTTGCTATTCTTCTCAAGTACAATAATAATGTTTTTTAAACCAAAGCCAAAAATCCCAGCAACTTTGACTGAATTAATGTTTCTCCTGAGATATTTTTCTCATCTTGATTGCAGACATGTATCAGCTTTCCAGTAGATGAGCTGGCAGAAGGCCACTGCTAACAGGATCTTCAATAGGAAGAGTAAAGAAATCTCTTGAACTTGTTTTGATTGCACAGATCCCTTGACTACTGTCAGACTTTCAGTTGTCTTTATTCCACCTAACTGTGACAGTAACTGAAGGGAAAGAACAACCTCTTTGGTGTTTTTGCCAAATTTACAAATAGCTTTTTCTAATCAGTAGAATATAATGATCAGAGAAAGATGTCTATGCCTTCAAGAGTCAATAAAAAGTCAGTTGGTAACAGTGAAGGTTGTCCAAGCTAGTGAAGTTCAGTTAGAATTGATGTATATTTTAGGGCAGTCTTTAAGAAGGAACTGATTGAAAGATGATACAAACAGGACTCGGTGTGTTCCGTAGAGAAGCTCAAACTCAGCTCCCAGGATAAAATGGATTTTCTCCTTTAAGTTTTGACAATGTCTAGTAGTGAGTATGGTGCACAGTTACATTTTTTTTAACTGAGTGCCTGGTAAATGCAGTTGATTGAGTGCTGCCTCTGTGGTCTTAAGCTGACTGTGCATGGCCTTCTGCCTACCTTTGGTCATGATTCATTCTTCTCAGTGTAACTATCACTGGGGGTTAAAGTGTGCTAGAGTACTAATAAAACCAGCTGTTTCTTTAAAACAATAAAATGAGAGTTAACCAATATCTTGAAACTCAAATGACACCAAGATACCCACCTGTCCCATTGATTAATTGCCCTGTCCAAATTCTCATTTAAGTGATGATGTATCTGCCATCAATAAAAAAGGTGATGTGATGCTTCTTAAGACCATAGCCCTACTGTATGTAGCCTCACAAATAGGGTGAGGGAGCTATAGGTATTGATTCAGATGGCATGGATCTTACTAACCTTTCTTTCTTTTGAATTTTCCCAAATAGGGTCGGGACTGCAGTGTGCCCATTAATTCGTGCATTCAAAATCCATGTCAGAATGGAGGGACCTGCCACCTCACCGAGGCAAATAAGGACGGATTCAGGTAATAACACAAAGTTCATTTAAAATGAGATGATAAAATAAATGTTTCTACTTTACATTAACGAACTATAATGACTACTTTGTAAAAGCTGCTGCACATGACAATTCTATCCTCCAGAAAAAAAAAATAAAAAATTGAATCTGGTTTCATTGGTGACATATTGTTTCCTTTGAAACAGGCCTCCTTATTTTCTCATAATGGGGCATATTCTAAGAGCTATTTTGAGCAGTCTCCCTGATCTGCATTGTGTTATCTGTATGCTAATTTTCCTCGGGGCATTTCAAACGCACGCATACCCTTTTTTGTATTTGTAAAATAAGCATCTGTTGCTTGACAACCAGATGCAAAATGTTTTCATACTGAATCTTGTAGACAAACGGGCTTTAAAGAAACAATTAAAAAATGTGGAGAGATTGCCACATCTTTTTACGCATAATGCTTGCAAAGAGAATAACCTTTACAGCTGGATATTATGGGTTTCAGTTTTCCCACATAAGAAAGATGTAACATAGATGGGGAGACTCCAAGAGGAATTCAGATTTTTTTTTTTCGTGCTGCTGTTGGAAGATTAGTGCTCCTACAAGTCCTATTTTACAACTAAGAAAATACAAGTTCAAGGCTTTGGCCACTAGTTGTCATTAAAGTTGCTAGAATTTTTTTTTAGAAAATCGTTTCTCAAATTTTCACTGATTAGGTCCTCAGAATTCATGCTATTTCTTGCACAAAATATGTGCAAGAGCACACCATGTTGTTGTTTCAGTTGCACATATGAAAGCCTCGCTTCTAAGAGCATTTGTGCGTTACTCAGGCTGCTGCCGTGTATTCTCCTCTATATAGCTTCTGTCAGAGAAGGACGGAGGGAGAGACAGCTGGAGGGAGACACACAAGAGCATGGTTTATAAATGGGGTACGCAGGGAGTCAAACCAGTACATTTTTGTAGTTCAGTTCCAGTTTGGTTTCAGTTGTGATTAGGACTATTCCAGCTGAGGTTGACTGTTTGTTAACCAGGTCAGCAAACCCATATCATCTTATGTCAGAAAATACAATTTCTTCAAAATAGAAAGGGTCACGTGAAAGTTTGGGTGACTGACAGGACTTCAGGTGCAGTCAGAGACTACTAAGCCCATCTTCCTGCCCAGCCAAAGGCGCAACACCTTTATATTTCCAGCAGAGCACTGTGGCTTCTTCTTGACTCCCCAAAGCCCTCATTTGGGAATGAGGCACAGAATAGCTTCCCTCTTGCCCAGTGGGTGGGGTGGGATGAACAATGAAGAAGAAAAAGGGAGAAGTACCCAAAAAGCTTCTCTGTCTCTGGGCTTGCCAACCTCCAAGAAAATCCCTCCTGCCCCCCACTCCAGAAACAGCACATGCTGGAAGCAGAAGTGAACTGATGATATTACAGTGGAAAAGTGTGCATTGATCGTGGTGAAAGGGACACTGTTGGGCTCTGTTACAAATAACAGCCCGAGGCTTTCCACCATACCACTGGAACAGAAGATGTGGCTGCATGTTTCCATGAGGCCATCTGGAGCTCTGTTTGAGCAGCTGCAATGAGACCCAGAGCAGAGCAGCAGAGGATGTCCTCCGGGTACAGATGTGTGCATGGGTCACGTTAGTGCATGGGGGTGGGATGCAGAGGTTCTGCAGACTGCAGCATGTACAAATGGTCACGGTGCTTGACAGAACTCTAGATTTTGGTGAGACCACTACTCAGCACTGGTGATCTGACAGTCCTCTTCTTGATTCAAGTCTTAACAAGCCTAGCAATTTTGGGAGTAAAAGTTCAGGTTTTGTTCAAGAGAAATAATGGTCTGTTGCTCTATAGTTCAGTTTCCCTTTAGGTCACCCTCATGTAATACTGGTTAGATGGCTTTGGCCAGCTTGTACCAAAGCAAAACTGTATTGTGTTATCTGTCACTCAGTACTCATTTTGCAAAACCCGGCTGACGCTAAAAATGTGCTAGTAAAACATTTCATAATATCTGTAATACTGGAATAAAAGGCTTCAGTTTTTATTTTGGTTCAGGTTTTTATTCAGGATTTTTGTTTTCTTCCATTGGTAGAAAGTAAAGAAAAAAAAAATGCTATGAATGAGCTGAAATAAAAGCTACTGTTGAATTTTTCTCATGAAGTTCACGTTTTCAGGGGCTTTACTTTGGTTCCAAATGGACGTTGTTTTTGAGATCCTTTACAAAACAGCAGGAGCGGTTATGTTGCTTAACAACGTTTGGGGCTTTTTAGGAAAGATTTCTGCTTTTATAGTTACTTATATAGCTTGGGTTGGTCTAATAAAAGAACCATATCTCATCAAAATCTTTATTCATAAAATGGAATGTTCAGCTTATGCGCTGCTCTAGTTCCTCAACACAGCCAGGCCACTAAGGCATCTTTGTCCCTCCCTGCTCTGCAGAACAGGAGTGTGGGGCTTTAGCATGTTTTAGAGAAGTGTGGAGTGGAGATGGAGCAGTCCATGAAGGGGAAAATTAAAATATATATATATTTTTTGAGATTTTTTTTATGGTGGGAAATCTCTTGCATGCATGTAAGTTGTGCTCCTCAAGATGGGAAAACGTTGCATTAGATTATAGGCTGCGAGGAAGTAGATGTCAAAAACATTTTCATGAGAGGCCTCCTTAGATTTTTCTGTTGTGTGGCCTGTAAAAGAAATTATATCTTCTGTATATTTTTTTCCCAAGGGAAATATATTCATATACAAACTCTGCTGCCAAACTTGTCAAATCTTTACTCTTTTTTAAAAAAAAGAAACTTAAGCCAAAGCTCTCTGCATATGAAATGCCAAGCAGTTTAACTCTCAAGTTTCTGTAGCCTTAGACAAGAAAATTACCTTTTAAATAATGCTAAGGTGGTGATGTTCACCAGGCAAAGACAGGAAATTCATAGTTATGACTGAGATTCCAGCCTGACTTGCCTGCTGTGTCTGGTACCTGCGAGGGTTCGCAGCAGCAGGGGACTGAATCGCTCAGATTTGTCATAGCAGTAGGTCCTGGAGGGGCATCCGAAGGGCACAGGTTCAGCTGGAGTTCTTCAGTCTTTCTTTATTCTTGCAGGTTTTTTTAAATCTGAATTATTTTCACATACTCTCTCTTTTTTCTTTCTGTTTTTCTCTTTTTTTTGAGGGAGGGCCATTTTCTGCATTACAGAATAGTTACGTGTGACTCAGAGGATTAGAAACGTGAAGTTCTTCCTCCCGTTACATTGCTCGTTCTAATCTAATTTGTGTCTGCTGTGACAAAAGGTTGCCAAAAAAAGGTGCTTATTGAAACTGATAAAAGGAGATGGTCAATCAGACATGTCTTGCTCATTTAGCATGCCTGTAAGTGAGACTTTGATGAAAGAGGCAGAGCTGTCAGCTCTGCTTCAGAGTTAGCCACAGGCAACCAGCTTATCTTTGATAGCCTATGGTGTCGGGAAACAAAGTTTGCACATTACTTTAACTTTTCCCCATATACAAAGATCTCCATTGTCCAGAGCATTTTCTTCAGTGTTTTCCACAAACTTTAAGTTCCTTCATAAATGAAAAACTCTGGACTCCCTAGTGTTAATTCAGCCTACTTTAAGGAGAAGTGTTGCACTTCCAGGCTATGGGCTACTCTGTTGGAATACAGATGTAGAAAGCTCCTCTACCAAGAAAAAGTAATATTCTTGAAAGAATTTATCATCAGTATTTAAAAGCTGTTTTT
This sequence comes from Heteronetta atricapilla, assembly GCA_011075105.1. Lineage (NCBI taxonomy): Eukaryota > Metazoa > Chordata > Aves > Anseriformes > Anatidae > Heteronetta > Heteronetta atricapilla. The sequence goes on along the minus strand of CM021743.1, from coordinate 4,654,220 downwards.
TTTGAAACATAATGCACTGCATGTATGAGTATTTTAATAAACAGATTTTTAACTGTTTCATTGCACTTTGGAAAAAAATGAATATAGTGAACTTACGAAATTGTTCGTACACTGCAGCCCCAAAAGTTTTCCCCCAAAACGTTGTAATTAAATTCTGTGTTCCATCCTACCTTCATGAGAATAATGATGATTTTGAGCGTTATTTATTTATTTATTTATAGGAAAGTCCAACACTAATGCAAAATCCCTAATCAAGAATAAGGAATTGGACCTGTACTAGTTTAGATCACAGTGTCTTAGGAAATGGCTCTTTCCGGCATGGCTCCATTGTTTCCAAGGTCCAAATGAAAAGCTGTCTCTCTCTGCCTCACTATTTAGTCAGTACACAGTTTTCATCATTGTCTCTGGAAATAATTTTCTATCTCGGTCAGTTGGAACCCAAAAGTTTGATGACCTTCCAGTCACTCTGCAAACTTCATTTTTCTTCTAAGTTTTTTTTCTGGAAAAATATATACTAACAGTCCCAAACTGCATCTCTTTCAACATATGGTTCAATCCAGGTCCCACATTGTATGTTTTATCATTTAATTTCAGTCCTCATATCTGGCACATTTGAATGCAAATCAAAATAAAGAATTATACATAAGCAACAATGTAAAGGCTCTCTATAATACATAGGGACCAGTAGCCAAATGTCATTAATTATGCTGACATTTCCTTCAGTATGGAATGTGTCCTAATACTGAGCAATTGTATGCTAACAATCCCATATGTATTATTACTGATGGTAACTCTACTGAGTTGAGTCATTACTGTGATAGTATTTAATAATGTCATTTTTAATTGTATACATGCAAGCTATCCCAGTCCTTTTGTGGAAGGAAAATGGTGTTATAGTCACATAAAAATAACAAGCACAAAGCCACTCTTGTTGCTTTTCTTTAAATGGAGAGAAAAAAACTGTGCTCCCAAACTGAGACCTTGGATGCCAAGATGCAGCCTGGAGCATATTTTTATGGCTGAGTTATAAGCCCCTGAAAATGGGGTTTTGTAATCAAAAAGGGTGACATGATGAATGTGCCACTGTATTTAATTAGATGTCTTTACCCCTTCCCCTACAGCCCTGTTCCCACAAAAGATGCTGTGCCAGCTCTTCTTTCTAATCTGCTTCTTATGATCCTCAGCAGCAGTGTAGGGTCAGCAACAGGAGATATTTTGTTGGCAACAATGTGATAGAAACGTGAAAAGAAAATATTTCTTGATTTTGGGGGTCCTAAGTTGGACTGATTTGAGACGTTTGGTTTTGGGTGTTCATGGTGAGGAGTTTCTAAGTCTCATGACCTGTGAATGATCACGGCAGAACTGAAGGCCTGTCCTCTACCCCTCTAGGAGGTCCTACTGTTGTGGTTACTCAGGACACATTCCCTACTCTTTTTTTTTTTTTCTTCCTTTTCGTTATTCCCTTATTTTCTGAGGTTGCAATGAGCTCCGTACCATCCCTACCCTTGGAGCCCCTGCACTCCACTCAGTCTGTGGCACTCAGCAGGAAGAGAAACAAATGCCGTGCTGAGAGCAACCAGCACAACAGTGCTACAGGTTTTCTTCACAGACTCTGAAGCTTCCTGTTCCTCCAGGGCATTCCCCAGCTCAGCTCCCTGGCACTCACATTCAGCAGAATAACCACCCCGTGAGCACTCTGGCCATCTGAATTGAAAAAGTACATTGCAGTCATCTCTGCATTGGAAACTCTCCTGCTTTCAGGAAGCAGTGGCTGGCAATTAGTGTGACTGCTCTGGTGCTTTCTGTTTTTCATCCTCATCAATCAGCAGTGTTTTACATTTATTCAGTTCCTTTTCTGCCACCAGAACTCACATGGGAACGGAAATGAACAGCTCAGTAAATGTGTAGTTTGGACTGGGACTTGAAACAACCCTTCCCTTCTGCATACATGCTTTCTGTGACTCGCGAACAGCAATACTGACACTTCAAATATCATTGCTGGCTTCTTAGAAGCCACCGAAATGACTGAAGCACTTAACACATGTTTTTAGACTCTCTTTTAGGAAACTGTGGCCACCACCTATCTGCCACTTGCAGTTAGTTTAAAATATAAAGGTTCTCGTAGCAACTCCAACTTTTAGATCCAGAGAAGAAACTGAGATTAAAAAAAAAAAAAAAAAAAAAAAAAAAAAAAAAAGTAATTAGTCAGCCATTTAGCTTCTTCCACTCCCTCCAGGGACCATACATCACATTTTTGTGAGATAAAATATTTGCTGCAATTACTCTCCAATAATGTCCACATCCTCACAGAACCATTACTAGCTCTGCCATTGTTTGTTTGTGTTTAGCTTTAGTTAAATCATCTAGACATCATCAGCTCTTCTACAAATAGATGTTGGAGGAGCTGTGGAAGTACTGAAACCTCATTGTACTCACAAAAGCAAGCCTTCCCAAACATTTCTTGTTTGGACAAGTGACAAAGTGGTAATGAGAAGAAAATGTTCATGTCTGTAAATTCAGTTCAAGCTGTTGTTCTTTCAAGAGAGCGAGCCATCTAAAAGCTGCCAAGTTGCCCTACGATTATGCAGTCCTCAATAAGCAAGTATGCACATATTCGCAAAATCATTAGCAGAGGAGCCAAGGATTGGAATATTCTGATGAGTGTTCACTCTCCTGCCCTGAGGCCGTTTCCTTCAGTTCTAGGGTTATCAACAAAGAAAGCAAAGGGCAACACAACAAAGGCTGTCTACAGCTGATGCTTTTATGTCTCATGTAAATAATTACATGACCCCATGAACCATCAGATTGCATCCTTCACCAAACATGTAGGGTTAAAATGCTTCACAGTAGACATTATTTTGGCTCCAGCAACTCTCTTGTATATATTTTAATTTCAGTTTTATACCCAAAACCTCCTGCCTCTTCAAATCCATGCTAACTCGTATTATGTTTTGTCTTTCTCCAAAGCTGTTCTTGTCTCCTTGGGTATGAGGGAGAGAGGTGTGAAATAAACCCAGACGACTGTGAAGATAATGACTGTGAGAATAACTCTACATGTGTGGATGGGATCAACAACTATGTCTGTCTGTGCCCTCCTAATTACACAGGTAAGGTGTGCAATTAAAGAAGACCAGGAATCCATGAGGTGTCTCTGTAGTGCCTGAGAGGAAGTGTCTAAATACATGTTTATTTTGTCCATAAGGGCATAATTAGCCAAAAAATAGTGGTCCCATTTTCAAGCAACCTGGATGTCTGACTGGTCAGTTACTGGAGAGATGTCAGTTCTGCCACTATTGCAATACACTTATAGTCACAAACATGACCACTATTCTGAGTCAAAATTCTGATACTTCATTATAAAATACACTTAAAAAATACTAATGTTTAAGGTGTCAGAAAAATTTATACTTCTTCACACGCATTCACTACATTTACTTCAGAAATATTCTCAGTACTGAGATGAGTCTGATACGCATCTGATATGAATCTTGGAAAATTAAAATAGTTCCAGTTTAAATTAGGGTAGCTTTTGGGGCATGGCTTTCACCTGAGATCTTAAAGGTCTGCATATATTAAATAAGCTGAGCCTGACAATTTGCTGTTTAAATTCATTATCTCAATTTCACAGGTGGCAAAGCAAAGGCTGAGAAACTGTAGACTCATAGTTTTAAGAAAGCACCCATGAAAGCTCGCCCAGTTAGCGGATGTGCAGCCAATTGCAACGCCCACAGTGACAGAAGTTGGTAACTGAGTTTGCAGCAGAATGACAGCCTCTAGCACCCATGTTGCATTTCAGATAAATTCCTTCCTAAAACTTCCACAAGGGCAGAAACCTTCCTAACTGCAATCTAAAAATGCTTTTTCTCAAGTCATTACTGGAGTATCCTATTGACTCATTCAAACTGCGTTAGCATGACCTTCCTGGCTCAGCATGGAGTGGTAAGGAAACACCTGCAACAGTTCCTAGTTCCATCCTTTGAAATGGGTTTATTACCTTCTAAGCATGGAGAAGTAATGAAGGGCTTCTTGTACACTGGAATATATTACATGTCAAGGGATTTAATGAGGATCAAGCTTGAGTGGCTGAGTAAGGCAGGGGGAAAGCTTCTAGAATTTCCAAACTCTTAAAATACTTTTGTGGCTGATACAAAGGAGGCCCATGTAAATCTTTAGCTGAGAAAAGCCTTATGACTTGAATGTACATTTATTGGAGTTCTAAAATGATCTTTCTGCCAAAAACTGAAAAACTTCAGCTTAGCAGAGTAAAGAGTTTTGCTTATAGCATGTTGAGCCCATTGTGCTTACTTGTGCACTATTTATGTGAGCTATTCTTGGGTGGTTTCAAACAAAACTCTGTACAAGGAGGCAGAGCCTGTACATTTACAAGAGGAAATATATTTGCCTAGCCAAGGAAAGATCTATCAAGTAACAACTGAATCCAGTATATATGTAAATGCTGTTTCCTTTTCACAGGCTTATTGCAGATTAGGTTTTTTTTTTTTAGTTTTCAAAGAAAGGCAGGAAAGAACTAGATTGGGGTTTCTTCTCACATGGCAGTCTGGCTAGGGGTCAGAGAGCTCACAGATACTTCAGAACCAGTTTTGAAACATTTCTAGTCAACTTCCAGCTTTTTTTTTTTTACCTGCATATTGTCTGTGCTGTGCCTATGGTTCTTCACAGGAGTTTGTCAAATACTTGTGTGTTTTAAAACCATGTGCTAGATCCCAGTCTTGCATGTAATACACGCTATTGCATATACCACACAGTAAGCATTTGTTGTTGGAGTACAGGCAGTAACTTTGACTGCAATGGAAACAGACTGAGTTTTTGAAGAATAGCAGGAAATACCTCTGGAAAAATATAGTATAGATAGTAAGTGAAGAAGGGCTGCTAAAATGGGGGTTAGCTTAAATTAGAAATCTGAAGAGTTTGCAATAGTTCACACTGGTTAGAAATAGGAAGAATTTAGTGATGCACAGTAAAAGAATTGCCTTAACCGGCTTCACCTCCATTTTGGAGGTGGGTATTTCATCGAACATGATCAGTCACCTGGAAGAACTCGCTGCAGCGCAGCTGGCTGGGCTGAAATATCCCTCGGAGATACGCCTGGCCCTCTCCGAGCAGAAAGGCAGAGAACAGCATAAAGCGGCTGCAAGAACTGAAACCATCAGCCAAACAAAAGTTACAGATGAGCCAAGCGAATCTGAACCATGGTTCTAAGGGTTCTCTAAGAGCTGAATTCAAACACAAGAAACTGGACATCATCTGAAGTTGCTTGATCAAATGAACGGCAGCTGGGGAAATGCCATGGAAGCACACAGGCAAGTCATGGAGAAACACTTTTAAATGACTTGAGTGTGTGACCTGAAGAGAGAAGGATCTATAACCACAGAGTCTGACTGCTGAAGTCTCCTGTGACAGCTAGGACATCTCTGTGTATATTCTCTTTAAATAAACCATTGTGTATTGAAGCAATATCTGAAGCTACTATGGCAGTATCTTTAAAATATATATACAGATGCAGATAACTTTAATATTGTGGTTGAATATGCTAAGAATAGCATATTATATATGAATAGTCTAAATACATATCGCTCCTGTGGTCTTGGACACCAAAATACTGCTAAGACTAACCATACTACAGGAAACACTGCAAGTATGAAATAAATGCATGTTGTGTTAGAAAGAATAGTGTCAATAGCGAGAGAAAGAAGATCCAAGAACACGTGCGTTGTTTTGTAAGAAATATTTGGGATCTCCCCCTGGTTTGGCAGACTAATGGTTAAATAACTATAGTAAATCTTATGTTCTGAAGTGAAACACAAATTAAAAATGCATGTTTTGGAAATGTTTTGACTAATGACAGATTCACAGTATCCAGGGTTTATTTTTTCCATACCTTAATATTTTCCTGCTTTATCTTCTGTCTGTCTAGTTTTACTTGCTATAGCCTTTTTAGGAAAAAATATCCCAAATGATGATGCATAAATTTTGCTTTCATTGGTTGAAATAATGAAGGCCACAAATCTTTCTTCAATTAATAGCTTTTTACAGTGTTTTCCTTTACAATTCTTTGACTTTTTTTCCCCCACTAAAAGTAGGTTGTAGACAAAAAATTACCAATTTGTTAAGTGACAGCTGAAGGAAGGAATTTCCCACACTCCAGCCCCATGTCACTTTCATTAAATAAATAAATAAATAAATAAATAAATAAATAAATAAATAAAATGCAATAACCTTCTTCCTATTTCCTTTCCATCAAAGGGAAGGTAGGCAGATAGCTGATTGCCATAAAAAATAATTAAAAAAAAAAAAACAGTGGCAGAAACAGTAGACTAAATGCTCCTTAGTCAAGCCCTTACCTGAACCACCACGGTCCCTCACCATTCTTCCAAGTCAACATTTTCAACGTTTGTTTGTATTTATGTAACTGAACCACTATTCGTGCTGTGTAGCTGAGTCCTGATGGCCTTTGCTTGTCAGCTGATATCTTGTTTTTCCTCTCCCCAGCTTGTTATTTTATTCCTGAAGCTAAATTAAAAACATGAACTTGCTCCAGGATAATCATGTAGCCTATGTCCTGCCAGCTCTAGTGCTTGAGCAGTTCATGGGCTGTTTTATAACCTGATCTGACCACTTGATGGATTACAGCTCCATCTTACATTTTTGTAGTGTTTCCTCCTCTTCAAAAAAATATGTAAGAACATCAAAATAAGCAGTTATGGATTTTTCCTTTCCTTTCCTTTCCTTTCCTTTCCTTTCCTTTCCTTTCCTTTCCTTTCCTTTCCTTTCCTTTCCTTTCCTTTCCTTTCCTTTCCCTTCCTCTAATCTTTTTCATCATCGTCCTGATCTCTTAAATCTTCATCATTCTCCTGATCTCTTAGCTTCCTTATCTATTTCTGAATCTGTTGCTGTAAAATGCTTCATCTCTGACTAATATTAACACTATCTCCCTAGCTTTGTATTTTAGAAATGTAGGACGAAAATCATACATCTTTGACCCTTCCATTCCATTTTTCTGTTCGTTGCTGTCATAGACCTTCTTGAGAGACATCACTGATTTCCTCATAGCTCGAGATCCAAATATAGCATTTTATACCTCCCAAAAGAGCTCCTTTCCTCAGTCTCACTGTCTGCACTCTCACTTGAAGAGGTATTCACACCTGCATAAAGGACTGACTGATCTGTACCAAACAGGTACTATGTACTTCAAGTTGTTTTATGCTTAACTTGCTACTTTTCTTAGTTTTGTGTTTGCCATTACATTTCCTTTCTCCTATCTGTCAGCAGCAGAAATATGTAGTTCTCATACAAGAATAAAATCAGGAAATATTTCAATTTTTGCTAAGAATCCTAAAAAGCCTCAGCAAACGGACATACCTCTTTGTTCTGAAACCTAACAGTAGCTTCTAATACAGAATGTAGGTTTTTTTCGAAAATACATGGCATCCCCTGGAGATGGTTAAAAAAAAAAAATGCAAATGTTTTAAAATAGTTTGTTTCCCTGGGAAAAAAATAAAATCAACTGCAAGCAGTTTGTATCACAGGAAAAAAAAAAAAAAAAAAAAAAAAAAAATCTCAAAAATGAAGCTACAAACTATTTTTGATTTTATGTGTTTGGAAGACAAGACCAAGATGTATTTTACCTTAGGGGACCTTGCGGTGTCCTGCGGTAGATGGTATCTGAGATTTTTGCAGTTATGCTACTTTTAGACAGAACGCTATTCACTGTTAGTGATTATGGTCCCTTTTTCTGGCATATCTTATTGTGGTAATGTTGCACGGCCAAAGCCAAGCATTTAGTCAAGCCAAACGACTCTGGAAGAAAGAAGTTTTGTGGGTGACTTGTGGCTGACACTCACTGCTGGAGCTCTCCAGCTTGTTTCCCATAACTTAGCTTGATTTGAAAGAATCCCTGAGGTGGACATCAGAGGAATCATTGCACTCTAGGTTGGTTTTGCCCTCTTTCATGTCTTTAACTATGTGTTGGACATAAACAGCAGAAGGTTTTTAGGTAGCCTCATGTGGTGGTGCAAGTATACAGACTGCCTAATGAACACTGAAGGCCTTAAACAAGTACCTAATGATCAGCCTCTTTTAACATTTCCTTGAGACAAACAGAAAATTATGGTCAAAGTTTGGTGTATTGTCTTTGTTCCTGAAGGAGTTCTGTCTTATGTAGAAGTTTCTCAACATTAGTTGCTTGGCAAACCTGGTGTGTTGCTTATAGTGCAGAAAATAAAAAGGCACCTACACCTACTATGTGTATGATCATAAATGAGAAGAGTTGGAAAGCTGGAAGTTCTTCCTCCTTGGAGATACTCAGAAGCCATCTGGATGTGGTCCTGGGTAACCTGCTGGAGGTGGCCCTGCTTGAGGAGGGGGGTTGGACCACATGACCTCCAGAGGTCCCTTCCAACCTCAGTTATTCTGTGATTCTTTGCATTGTATAAAAGCCTACGTGCGCTTCCAGCCTTGTTTTATTAGAGGAGTGCCATGTCTCTGCTATGAGTTTGAACCCTCCTTACTTCACTGTGCTGCAACCAAAGAAGCAGTGCTGCAGCCGTAGTTGTTGGTCTCAGTGTGGGTGTCCTGCCACGTTGGAGCTCTCAGCTTCAGGATTTCTACTGGTGAGATTCCTTGCTGTAAAATGTAATGTGTAATGTTTTGGGAACCAGGTATGCTAGAGAATTTCCTTGTTAATCAGGACCTCAGTAAGTCTCTAAGAAAATGTAATCTCAGCTTCCATATATTCAACTACCCATACATTTAGCTACTGCTTTCTTAAAGGATGGATGAGGTGAATACCATCCACAAATGGGATTCATGATTCATTAAATCCAATCAGTGAGGAAACACAGCAGAGGACTAGAAGTTAACCACCCGTCCGTTACTTACCTGCAGGTGGTGCGTACTATGTAGTTAATAAAGCTGGGAGGAACAGAGTCCACCTAGGGATAGTCAGTGAATTCTGCACTCTGACACTGAAAAGACGGCCGTGTTGGATTTGCCAGTAGGAAATAAGTAGATGTTTCTGCATGTAAAGTATTCTTCAAAGACCTCTGTATTTAAAGTTGCATTCGGAAAGACCATCTGCAGTTCATTATCTTTTTGTTAGGCCTGTTCGAGTTCAGATTAGAAACAAAAATGTGTGACTTCAATGTCTCTATGACTTACGCTTATTAGTTAGAGCAGGGCTTGGTTAACTGTTTGGGGTTAGGTTTTTGCTTTGTTTTGTTTTTTTGTTGTTGGTGGTGGTGGTTTGTTTTTGTTTGGTGGTGGTGGCAGTGGTTGCTGTTTTGTTTTTTTTGTTGGTGGTGGTTGGTTGGTTTGGGGGTTGTTTTGTTGTTTTGTTTGTTTGTTTGTTTTTGATAAAAATCACAATAGAAAGGATGCCACTAAGTGAACTAGATTGTGTAAACAACTGAATTGATCCTTAACAGATTCCAGACAAATCACATCATTGGAAAGCATTCCTATAAGGTAGTACAGCTCTAAAATATAAGGGGACAAGCAAAATTAGGATACATTCCAGAGGTAGTGGTTCTGAGGGGTAATACTATATGCAGGTTACCACCTTATAAGAGCACTGGAATTTTTTCTGTTTTAGTTAATGTTTTGCTTGCTGCGTTGCTGTGGCCTTTGCGATGTTGAATGTGACTTTTCTTTCCTTGGCAGTGCATAGAACTGCAGCACATTCTTTGTTCAAGATTCAGAACTGGGGAAAAGATCATTAGTTCGCTATCTAGAGCTTGCTACTTAATCAGTTACCCCTTGGTTGAACCTTAAGATTAGAGGTAATGGCTCCTTACTTTGGAACAAGCCATTTTCTTGAAATCTCAGTGTGGAGTCCAACTTCAAGCTACTCTTTAATAGGCCAAAACCTGATATGTGAGCACTCAGATTAAAGCTGATGCTTTAATGTTTTTACAGCATTAGCACAGAATAAAAAGCATAAATTATCTTTTAATTCTTTGTCTGCTAAATATTGTGGGCAGTGTTCATCAAGCCAGAGCAAACTTCTTCATTAATAATCCAGAGAACTCAATTACAGTGCTTTACAGGTAATTTATTTTGTGTTTAGCAGAGTGTTGGTGTCTAACACAGCAGACCAATTGTATTTAAAACTGAAGGATTTTGACAGTGTTTGTATTTTCTTCATTGCATGTTTAAACAGTTTGGAAGGGGGAAAAAATCTAAGGTAAGCTTCATTTTTTTTTTTTTTTTTGCATCAAATGTTAACAACAACATTCCTAGCCAAATTATTTTTGTGGCAATATCTCTACTAGCACATTGTATGGACATCCGATGTCTGGTCCACCCAACCGTTTTTAGGTTCTGTGTTCTCCTGAATTTTCCAGTTGGCTCTGACCTCTTTTTAATAACTGAAAAGAGAGAAGGGAAAAAAGAAAATGCAAAAAACATTTCTAGTGATACAAGTTATTAGATGCCAAATGAGTAGTCTCTTATGAGAGTAACAGTGCAGTGCATTTTATTACCAATAAAAGGAAGAGTTCCATCCCAACTTACCTGGCAATGTTCAGAAAATTGCAACATATATACTCAACTCAAATATATATTGTCTCCCTGTGCAGGCTGTAAAAGTTTGCTCTTTGTGGATAAAGGCCGGGTTTTCTCCGTTGTTTCTTCACTGCAAGTTCTTTCCTTTTCTCAAATATTATTGTGAAATTCTCAACAGCTTTTTTGCTCTTAGTCCTCCAGGCCCTACAAATGCTCCTCTCGTGTGATGGTGAGAATATGTTCTGTGTTGCTTTATCAGTTATTTCTTGAATATCAGGAATGAGGGAACAGAGGATCATCCAAATGACACAGCAGGCAAAAGAAAATCGTAGAACTCATCAGTTGCAAATTGGAGGTTTTGATGGGCTTTTCAGAACTGTGGCTTTACTTACAGATAAATAAACAAAATAACTATTGCCATCCAGATTTCTCTTACTGATTAAGGAGAAGAGTGTAACTTCGATCCTAGTTTTAAAAGTCTAGTGGGGCATGAAATAAATAGCTGTCTTGACAGCTCAGAATGGGGGGAGGAAAAAAAATAAAGATGATTATTAAACTGTGTGTAAAAGTCTTCTTTATTGCTCTGTTGTTGCCTTGGCTTCATTCTGAGACGTGTGAAAGGCTACAGAAAAGCCTAAGCATGTTTCTTGGCAGTTTTTCCTAAGCAGTGAGCCCTGTGAAAAGTGAATGTGGAAAGCCCCATGAAAATCAGGATTTTGCTGAAAAACAGAGAAATGTTGTATGAGATAATAAATGTTTTGATGTGGCTTTTTTAAAAGCAATGAGCAATGCTAGTGAAGAAGACAAGGGAAATACGGGGGAAATAGTTTCAAAGGGGCAAAATACCTTTTCTATTGTGTGGGGATTTTTTTTCCTTCCTTTTTATTTCTTTTAATGCCTGAAACAGCAGCAGTGGGAGACGCACCTGCTAGTGTTCCACTTGTCAGTATTACTTGGTTCGAATCTGAAAGTTGCATTTTTGTGGCAGATCACATTGCTTGCTTCATCTGCCTAATGCCTGCTTCTCCTAAACAAGCACTAATTACCAGCACGTTACCACTAGCCTTCAGAAGTTCGAAATGCAGTGCCCACAGAGCTGATGGGCCTCTCTTTGTAAAGATACCCTCTTCATTATCATGCCTTAGTTCTGCTGCCCACAGAACATCATTGAGCTCATACCTTCAGCTACTCTGATAAGCAACATCAAAGTGGTTTTCTTCTTGTACGTTTGACATAGTCTTAACCCGCTCTTCATTGTGGTGTACTGCATGTTGACCTATATTCTTAGGCTCTGATGGAAGAATGTGAGTATGCCTTGGTGAAACAAAAAACATGTTTAGGGATAAAAAAAAAAATGCTTAGCTGATTAGAAAAGAAATATGTTGCTTTGTTTTCTTATCTTTTATATGAGCACTTTAGAAACACTTGTGTATCCAGATCAGAGTTCTAATTTGAGAAGATACTGAATAGAGAAAGTTGGGTGGGTTTGCTACATTTGGGAAAGTGTTAGTTAGAAAACTGAAGTTTTCTGTTGTTTTAGCATGATTAACTACCTTCCACTAATAGAGTTAATGATGCTAGAAGTTTGCCTAAGATTGTTTTCCAGTTCATTTCCAATTCACATAGCTATCCAGTGAGAAACTTGGACTAGACCTTCAGTTGCTGCACAGAGAAGCAGTCCTGTGTGACTCCAAAGAAGGGAGATAATAAGAGTTTTCTTCTGATACTGACATTCATGTGGTCAGTGGAAATTGCATTCTCAGGTCTGATGGCAGATTTTTGACTGAAATATTTTCTGAGTGAATGAAATACGAGAAAGTCCTTGTGTAGTGGGTGCCTTGGGTTTTGCTTTTCAGAGAATGTTTTATTTCCCTGGCATGTTTTCTGCAACATCTAATGAACATTGGTGGAGCCTGAAATAATGTATCAAGAATTTTCTTCCTGAGATGAGGCTGCTCTAGTTGCAAGGCATTCCCAAGCGAGTTCTCTAATGACTGATAGATGGGAAAAATAACAGGAAGGATCCTTAAACATTCCAAGTTTTGCATGAAAAATGATAAATTTTTTGGATGCGGTGTTTGGTACTAAGCCTGGAATTCTCCTAAATTTTGATAGTGGAGCCTTCAGAATGACACTGTGAGTCATAGTATTTGACATTTGGGGAGATTTTTACTGGATCTCTATGTACTTGTCAAAACTATTGAGAAGAATATTTTAAGAAGAAATATGTTTTCCTTTGAGTTTATGAAACTGTTCTTATTTGTTAAAGCCTGTTTCCTCTTCTTCAAAGCAAAAAGAGAAATAGAAACTTGAAAAGTTTGTACTGAACATTTTTAGTGAAAGGATAGTTGAAGGCATCTGTCCACACTGTATTCAGTTATTAAATGGTCTTCAGAAAATATTTCCAGCTTTAGATCATTGCATTCTTTTAATGTCACCAGCCAGTTACATTTTATTCATGTTTATTTTCACATAAGATTTGTAGTACACTAGTAAGAGACAGGAGATACACCAAGAAGGCAAACTGGCAATTTTCCAGACATCACAGCAGGTTCTGCCCAGCTCGTGTTCATGTCTGCCCGAAGGTCGAGGCCGTCACTTTGGTGGTTAGTATTTGGGAGGGTCTGTGGGCTATGAGCTTTGGGATTGCTAAGTAAACAGACCTATCTCCAGTCTTGGGACCTCAGAAATGAGTTAATGGGTATCTCCAAATGGCAGCAATGTTCAGATTGATGAGAACTGAACGTCCCTAGGTGCTGTTGAGGAATAACAAAGTACAATGGCAAACCTCAAGACAAGGAATGATCTGTTTCTCTGGTTCCCATGGGTTTGCAGTATTCAGTTTTATCGGCATGTCCCCTTTCCTGAGCTGCATAGTTTCATTACATTTGCCCAACATTTGTCCAGGACTGCTAAAAGACTTGGTAGTATTTAATAATGGTGGCTTCCTGGGATTCCCCTGGCTCCAGAAGGAATTGTTTGTCTTGCAACTGTTATTACAAACAACAAACTGTCTACTGTGGTTAGCCATGCTAGACCTCTCCAGTGTTACCAAACCCAACCCACTAAAAGTCATGAGGGTATTTATGGGACATGAATACAGGGCTTACGCTGCTAGTACCCCTTCTCATGCCTCCAGGGCTTTTATTGCCGCTCCTCTTTCTCATTTATGCTTGACCACTCTCAAAAGCAGATATCTTGGATGTTCTATGTTTGAAACAAATTTTTATTAAGTAATTTTTGCAAATATGCATTATTCTTCCATTCTAACATGAAGAATCAAATGAAGAGCTGTGTAGGTTGTACTGTAGGGAGGCTGGATATGTGGGAGAAATAACCTGAAGGAGGGAGCTGGGGGTGTTAACAGCTCAGACCATTCCTGTCACCACTGGAGCCCTCCTCAAAACTGTATTCTCAGTCATCCCTGCCATATCACAGGACTAATAAAAGATGGTTTTGATTTGTGTTTGCCATCTGAATTTTGATTTTTGTGCTTCTCTTGGGTTGTATTTTCATGTATTTCTCCGTAGCCACTACAGTTAGAAATGTAATTATTTTTGAAAACAGAGATTCTCCTCAGACAGGTGGAGCTGCAGTTTCATGACAGTTCTGCTAAAACGTTGCCAGCCCACCCGTGCCTCCCATGCTATCTTTTTTTCCCACCCTATCCACATGACTTGTTGCTCACATAATGATACATATTGTGTATAGGCACACAAAATATGCGTAACCTTGAAACCCTGCAGATGTGGTCTTTGATATAGCTGCACAGGGGACTTTGGGACTATGGTTTTGAGGGTTTCTATGTTGAGAGTACCTGACCTTTGCTTTTCCTGCAAGGCTTTGGGAGATGCGGGGTAGGTTTCTGTTGGTATCATGGGAAGCCAAAGATTTCTGTAGTCTTTGGCTGGATCTCAAATCCTGAAGTACTGAAGTGTGACCTAATAATTTAGGACTCAGAGAAGGGTGGTGTTTAAATAAACTATCTGGTTTTGAACATTCTAGAGCTATTAATTATTAAAATTTAAACAAATCCAGGGTGTGGTATGTAACACACAATACCTAGAAACAGCTGAGCTGAGCTTACATGTGATGTTTTTTTCTAAAAAGACATCATCTCCTCTGAGCACAATAGAGCTAGTACTTTTCTTATAAATAGTGAATGTTTCATAATTATATGCAGTCCTAAAGCTGGTTCCTATTATTGAGAGTCACAGAGTTTGGGGGGAAGGGTTTGTGGGTTGTTTTTCTTTTCCAGAAAGATGTCCAATCAGCCTCTTTGGCAGAGCATTGACTATGGCTAAAGTACGCTTTGGTGTGAAAAATGTTACAGTCCAAAGAGTAGCTTCACTTTTGTCTCACTTTCCTGCTTTCATGTAGGAGGTCCTGTGTCAGGAACTGGCCGTTCTGTCCTTACTCGGTCTCCAAGCAGAGGTGTGATGTCAGTACTTTTCATACCAGTCTCTCAGTTTGTATCTGTGATACAAACAGTACAGTCATAATAGGTCAAAGGAACCCAAAGTAACGAAGTCCCACAGGCCCTCACAAGCAATATTGTCGCTGCTGAACTACTGAACTGTCTCTGTTTAGGGAGATCCACCATCCCTGAACTTTGTGGTTGGAGCTCTTCAAGATCACCCAAGTTGTGTTACAGTTGTATTGCTTTTTTTTTTTGCCTTAGGTGAACTGTGTGATGAGGTGATTAACCATTGCGTTCCTGAGCTAAATCCGTGCCAACATGAGTCCAAATGTCTTCCACTTGACAAAGGATCCAGGTGAGCATGTGTCCTATTGGTCTCCAAACACTGGGTAGGCAGATCCAGTGGTTTGACTAGGGTTGAACTGTCTGTGAGCTTGAATTAATAGGTAAAAAATACTGAAACAAATAATGCAATACTATATATACTTCAGATCATACCACCTTTTAGTGCAACCTTACATACTTGTGTTTCTTTGTGTTTTTTTTTTTTTAATCTTTCTGTGGTTTGCTTGCAAATAACGGATGTAACCCCAAAGCAAAGAAATTATCCTGGAATGGAGCATGACAAAATATGCACTTTTGGAATAGTTACTGCAAAGTATCTTACACTGTATCAGAAACTGAGGACAGTTTCCTTATGTGTTCCTTAGGCTATCCATCAGTTCAAGCAGCGTACGTTTGAGGAGCTATACCTGAGGTAACACAGCTCTCCTCAGGCTATACTGGCTCAGTGCTTAAAATCCAGTTCCAGCGGTACTGAGAAGGGAGAGAAATGGGTGGGTAGAGCATAATGTTGTGGGAGGCAGAAGTTTCCTGTTGTATTCCCATTTCAGCTGTTGACTTCTGGCACAGCCGGTGGTCTTGGAGTGCACTAGAAAAAGCTGGCCTGGACTGCAGTGGGGCTCAGCTCCCTGCACTCCCTCACCTGGGTGACAGCAGAAAACATCTGAATGGGATGGCTCACACGTGGGAGCCACCTTCTTCTACTGGCTGGAGAGAAGTGAGCTTTGCTTGGTTCGTGTTAGATTTTTTAACATCTCCTCTGTTTGTATATGCACAGCAGGAATGACACTGACTGCTTCACAACAACAAAACATCTGGAGATTTGGGTGTTTGGGTGTTTTGAGAGGTGCATAGTAGTGGCACTCATCACTTCTCTGAAGAGGGAATTTCAGAGCAATTTAGCAAATAGCTCAGCTGTTCGACTGACTTTATCTTTATGGAGAGCTTTCTGAGGAAAGATCTTTGAATCAAAGCAGTAAGAAAAGAGAACAAATTCAAGAGGGCTCAGAGCAGCTGTGAGCTGTGTTGTGTGGTTTCTACTAAGGCTATTTTCACAGCCGGGATGCTCTCCTGGTGGCTCACCCATTCCCTCCTGGGGAGGAGGCAGGGCTTTCGGTGAGGGATGCCCTCACCCAGCACACCCAATTTGTCTGGGGAGACACAGGAGCACTCTTTGGTCCTCTTGGTAACCTGCAGTTTGGGTCAGACAGACTATGTCCTGTGAAGCAACTAGCATACCAGAATAATGTAAACTAATACACAGAATGTTGCAGTGTAGGTGAAGGAAGCAAAATAAAGTTTTAGTGATGCTGACTATCTAGAGGGCAGCTGAATCTGTGCTAGACAGTCTGTACCTCTCAAACATTGTTTTTGGGTGAAAAACCTCCAGACAGACATGTTTCCAACTATCAAGGAAGGTGAAACTGTCAAATGATTAGGATGGTTCTTGAAGTGATGCATAGGGGCTGGAAAAGGTGGCACGTGCTTGATACATAGATAGTCCTGATGCTCTTTCTAGCTATCATTCTCAGTTAATCCATCATTCAGCTAATCCGGTAGCTACAGCATGTTACAAGACAAAGGTTTGTAACTCGGATTGCCTTATGTCATTAGACATCCGAAAGCATGCAGACAACAGTGGTCTGGAATGGTTTTACTCTTTCTGGAAGCATTTTCATACCTGCCACCCAAATACTTTGAGTAAATCTGACGCTTGCAAGAAAAGTGTTCTTTGCAGTGAGACCATTAACCCTTGGGAGGAGCCTAAATAAATACTCATAAGTATTTTCTACTACTTTTTGTTGAGTTATTCTTCCCACTGTTGTTGACTTAATCTTCCTACTATTCAGAGAATGATAAACCAAATTTCTTTACTGGTTCCATCCCACTTTGTTTTCTCACAGACCAGACTTGAAACGTGAAGGAGCCTTTCCAGTCCTGAAAGTAGATTTGTCCCACTATTGCTTTTTCTAGCATACCTGAATTGTACCAAACCATGCAAAAATAGGCTAAGAGCCTTCAGCAGGTCTTGCGGTGACGTGTGGTTGCTGTTGGGTCTCATGCAAAACAAGGGCCAGTCCTTGAGCAGTTTGGTGCAATGACCATGATGCACCATGTCCTCAGCATGTAATGGGGCAGTGTAAAGCCGTGTGCACAGTGAGTCAGGCTCAGGTACCATTCCCCTGCTCTGTTTTCAGAGGCAGGGGATGTTAAAGGTAGGATTCAGGCTTGTTCCTGAGCAGACTGCCCACTTGGCAGCTTTGGGCCACGGGCACCCAAGTGGGATGCACCACTGAAGAGAATCATAGCAGCACGGACTCCAGTCTGTCTGTCTGTCCTGCCTTCAGCTTTAGTCAGCCTGCATGTCTGCAGAGGGAGGAAAAGATGATAAAGAGAGGAAAAAATAGAAAGCCAAGTTACATATTCATATGGAGAAGGAAATTCCGTTCTGGCCCTGCAATAGAAGCCATGAATCACGGCTTTAATACAATAGACATTGAGTGCATGCAGATGCAAATCCCCTTGGATAGGCCAACGTTTTGAATACCACAAGACATGTTTTTAGGCTATCCAGTACTGGGAATGTTGCCATCACTACAGGGCTGTAGCAGAAAACAGGATTTCAACTGTACTGGTGTCATACGGTCATTGGGAAATCAGATAACTCATCTACTCGTGTAGGTTACTCTTACCAGGGCTTCAATACAAAACTTGGTTTGCCTCCATCTTTACCGCATCTGACTTTTACTGATACTGAGTCACTTGCTAGTGCCATGTGGGAGAGGGACGGAGCCCAGGTGCCACCATTCCCTGAGGGCAGGGCCTTAAGTTTCCACAGTGATGCTGGGTGAGGCGCTCGTGTGGCTGAGTGTCTCACCTGCTCTGTGCCAGGCACGCAGCTTCAGCCTAGATTTTACACCATGAGAGCTCAACGATGACAGAACCAAAATTAATTTTATGTTTCTAAAGGGAAAGCCAAGGCTGGAAGCAAACTGGGCTATTTCAGTGCGTGTTTAGCTGCACAGAGCTCTTTGGTTTTTAAGCTAAAATTGCAGGTGGCTTTCCTCACTTCCAGCCTCCACATATTTACTGTGCTGTTACTAGAGAAGATGAGGAGCTTCCTCTGTGCCAGAAAAGCTTTTTTTTTTTTTTAAGAAAACAAAAAAAAAAAAAGGCAAAACATTTAACACAATGAAATGACTTCTAAAAAAATAACTTCAGCGAAGGAGCATGTTTTTCCATTCACTGTAGTGATGTTGGAGCACGGTATAAATATACTTTATTTTTCTAAAGCTTGGAATTATTACCTGACAGCTTAAAATGCTGATTTAATGCAGCCCTGCAGAGAAAAGTGGTGGTTCTGTCATTACTGAGATAGCCAATACACATCATAAAATTGATGCATGGCAGCCCCGAATAAGGCGCTGCACATCGTTCATTATTACATCACTTTATATTAGGACTGCAGGGATCAATAAAAAGCAACAGGATTAAATGCTGCCAATTCCCCCCCACCCCCATCCCAAAAGTCTTTTGATTGACATTATTAGCTTGCAGGTGTGACCGAAGTGGTGCCGAAAAGTACTGCACACCTCTTATGGTTTGGGGAAGGAACACTTTACTTCTTTCTTTGTTTTGTCATCTCCGTTAAGTTAATCACAGTATTCCCTGAGCCACCACAGTGTAAAGAACTGGAACATCAGCCACCCTGTGGCTGTGGAGGGTCATGATGGGGGCACCTCCCAGAGGAAGGATGGAGAAATAAAGTCTGTGCATCTACATAGCTTTATCCCTCCTACGGCCCATGAGTTAATAGGCTTCGCCTTATTTCCCCCTGTTTTAGCCAGTCATTATGAGCCGTGGTTCAGAATGGAGCCTGGGGGCACATTGCTCTCAGTGCTGGAGGTAGGTGGCCGCTGAAGCCCGGTGCTGCAGCAGCCGTTTGTCCGTCATTAGCCACGTGGAACTCTCTGGCTGCCGTGTCCTGGGGGCTGGGGAAGGCTGGGAGCCAAAGCACGCTGCCACTCAGAACCAGCTTCAACACGGAGATGGCTGCCTGGAAAGCGGAAGTACCTTCTTCCTTGTCAGCTCCCGTGCGTCCAAGTCCTTGGAAGAGGTTTTCCACGAGGAGCTGTCTGCTGTCCCTAGCCTGCCAAGCTGCTGGCAAGGAGGAGAAGGGCAGCAGAAGAGGGCAGTGGAGCAGTTTCTCTCCTGATGCCACCTCCCTTGACTTTATGAGGTCTGTCCTCTTCCAGCGCTCAGTGGCAAGCACACAGATCCAAACAAGGGGCTCTGGCAAGAGCACAGACCTCTCTTTTATTGGTGAAGAGTAGCTCTTCCCTTGTTTTGGTTTAAGCAATATGCCGTTTGTTTTCCAGATGTGCAGTAAAATCCAGCTGGGAGGAGTGAAATGTGCTTTATGGACTAAATCATGACTAAATATTGTCTATGCTGTAGGCTCAAAAAGAGGCTGTTCAGCAATCCCCAAAGTCTGTTCCAAGTCAGAGACTTTGGGACGCATTTTTTATTGTTGGGTTATAAATATCTGCAGGGCTTATAACAGAAATATTGATGCTACCTTCATACAACAAACCAGATTTTTACAAAAGGCAATGTTTTCAGGTTTGGATGCATCCCATTGCGTTGCTCCTGAGAGTGGCATTACCCCATAGGAGCAGGTACATGCCCTACCTGAGTGTCCCCACGGAAAGGGACAGGCTTCAGAGATAACTTTCCCTAGCTGAAGCAACATTTACCATGCCTTGAAAGTGAATGACAGACAGGTGGTGGGCTCCAAACTAATGGTGTTTTTCTTTACATTTGCTGAGTTTTATGCTTTGCTTGCAGATTGCTTCCAATTGGGAGGTGGAAGTTTACTGTGCTCCGTGTGGCTGCACAGAGCCAACCTCACACATTCAGCAGTGCAGAGACACAGGCAAAAGCTTTTTGTGCTCTGGCATAGTCTGAGACATCAGAGCAACTGCCCTCAAGTCTGTAAGGTTAGGGAAGATGTCATCTTTAATATCATAGGAAGACCACTATCACCCTTCTCCACCTGGCTGTGAAATAAAAAAATAAAAACAAAATAAAAATAAAAAGAAACAGTAGTGTGCGATGACTTTGCTTGGCTTGAATTTAAGCAGCTTGCACAAGTTCAGAAGGAGACAGACGGAAGCCCCTGAGCATTTCTGAGCGCAGGAACTGTGCTTGATGCTTCCAGGAACAACAGTTAACACCTTCCCATCTCAGATCAGATTGGTGCTACGTTGCCTGTGTGTTCTATGGTCGCTGAAACAAGCTATTAACAGCAGTCTCCTTGTATTTCAGGTGTGAGTGCTTGCCTGGTTACAGCGGCAAGCACTGTGAAATAGATGACGATGACTGTGTGGGCCATAAGTGTCGCCATGGAGCCGTCTGCGTAGATGCAGTCAATGGCTACACCTGCATCTGTCCTCAGGGTTTCAGGTATGTGACAGTCAGCTCCCCCCACAGACTCTTCCATACATGTTGTTGGGGCACTTTACTTGCCTTCATCCTCAGAGCTGATCACCCTCTGGATACAGTATTGATCTGTCATTCCTATGTGGATGGATGGCTCAGCGCTTCCTGTCTTGTAGCTGACGTAGGTCTTAAAGGCTGAACTGAATACAGAGGGCTGAGGACTCTTGCTTTGAAAATAGTTGGCTTTTGTGCAGTGCTGCGGCAATTTGCTTGCCCGCCTGCCCCAGCCTTTCCTGGTGAAACACTAGGTGGTAATACACTCACATCAATTATATGGAGATACGCTGTACATATGTGAGAGAGAGCAAAGGATAATAAAACCATATATATGAACCCTCAGACCTGGCTGTAAGAAAATAAGATTCTGAAGATTTTGTGCCTGTGTCTCTGTGCCTGCTGGACAGGCTCAGTACAGCTTGGGCTGTAAATTTTCAGTCTCTGATTCTGACATACGCCAATAAATCTGACTCCTGGAAATCTCACTGTCTGTCAAAGATAAGTGTGCTACTCCAAATGGATTCACTAATCATTGCCTGAGGCTGGATACTGGCTTCCTTCCAGCTAAACCTTTTCTCTGTTTGAAATACACACATGAGACAAAGAGGAATACCTGAAAAGATCAGTCTTGACAAAGCAGAAATTGCATGAACACTTACAGATCCTTTTCCCTGCCTTGTATCTACAATTGTTTTCATTCTTCTTGCTTTCATCCTTGCTGGGTGTTTTTTTCCCCTTATCAACACACGTTTTTATTGCAAAGCAGACAGACTTCCCTGAATAAGCATTGATATATAACAGGATGTCAACCCATGGTTTCACGGAATTGGACTTGTTATTTACAGGATAGCAGATACTCTTTCCATTTCAAATTCATACCATTTTCAGTACATTTCGTTCTCTGCTTCAATCCTTTCGACGGCTTATGGGATCTTCCAAGTTGCTGACTGGCTACGTAACAAGTGGCTGCCCCACAGAGGAGCTGTAAATGCCCAGTGTTATCTAATAGTTAGAGTGCTGAGAAATGGGATTGCAAAGTCATACCACAAGGCAAGGCTAACTCAAGCCTGTCATCAGACAGCAGTGACCGGGAGATCTCCGCTGCAGGTGTCTTGATTTTTGAGGCATGTCAGGACTAGGCAGTGATGAACACAAGGGTTTTTGTTGTCGTGTTTTGTTTTGGTGATTTTGCGGTTGTTTTTGTTGTTGGTTGGTTGGGTTAGGTTGGGTTTGTTTTTTTCTCTCCATTAAGACAGGATCACATTGTTTGATAGGGATATTTTGAGTTGTGACACAGCCAAGCCCAACAGCAGGGGTAGGTGGGGGACTGGTCTGGGTCCCAGCCCTTTGGGCAGTTTGGGCAGTGTCCCTCCTTGGCTGTTCTCACAACAGGGACTTCAGGAGCAGGATCTGGAGCAACTGTCTGTTAATTCTCTTAAATGGGGGGGGTTCGTTAAAATACAAGTACTTCAAGCAGCTCCAAAATTCTCCTACTAGCTCAGACAGCACTTCGCAGCCCAAGGTAGACTTACACGAGCAAAGTAATCCCGCTGCCTGACAACTGCAGAGCCAGGAATAACATGAGGTATCGTGCTTGTTTTCATTTTTTTGCACTGCTCCCTGCCATCTCTAAATTTCCTGTGCAAGGCGCAAGAGAGTGCGGATGTTTTAGGGGAAACACATCACAGTGGGCAGTAACAGGATCTGCCAAAGCAGAGAGCAAGCTGAAGCCCCTAGAACTCTCCACACAAAGCAGTTCCTGGTCTTGCTTGATTTCAGGTTTGAAATTCTGCTAACAGAATATGGCCTGCTCATTTGTTCATTATTCTTTCCATGACTCTAGCCTTTTATAGTTTAAAGGCCTGCTGCTCTCAAGGGGTTTCTGATTTTTTTATTTATTTTTTTGTAAGATTGCAGTTGCCAAGGTAGTGATTGACAGAATTCAGGCTTCCGATGTGCAGGGTTATTGATTCAGTTCACGAAGTGTGCTTCAGCTGCTGACTGTACAGTGAGGAGATAGCTTCGTAAGTACTTGAAGGCTGCAAGTGTTGATGAGAAGGAGAGAACACAAGTGGGTGGTCTGAAAAAGGTAACTAGGAGACCTATTATTATGATTAATAAAGTTTTTTTGGCTAAATTTCAGGAATCATTTCCCAGCAGTTAGTTTACAGTGACCTCCCAGTCATCTGGAGCTTATGCTGTTGTAATAAATGCATAGGCCTCTAACAATTTTATGGCTGTCGCTATGCTGTACATCAAAGCCACTTGCACTCACCACATAATAAAGTTGTTAAAACTTAACATCCTCATACAGTTGAACAAATGGCAGTCTCTGGTAATTCTTAACAGTGGTGAGCCTCGCATGCACAATTACACACCTCTGATTACAGCCCCGGACAAGCAGCAGCACCAACGTGCACGCACCTGGTTTTCCATTTTGACATTTGCTGTTCACTGCTCATTTGTAGCTGTGCTCCATACCTTAGCTTATCATTCAGCAGCCTTTAGCAATTACATAATACATTTTCCTTCTCTAAAGTTTTCTGTTTTCTATCCAAAGATTTTTTATGTTTTTTTACCTCCTGGAGATGAAAACATTTTCAAGAATTTGTGACCCCCTGCTGCATGAAAGCTAACTTACCAAACCTTCCCTCCAGCAATCAGCCTCACAGTAGTGCTGTCCTGACAAACATTGCTCTAGTAGGGAATCACATATTAGGTCTGCTGAGCTTGGTACATATCACTATTCCTTCATTGTGTGGAATGAGTTCCCCACTGGGACAGTTTGCTGCAAGAAACTCAACAATGATCATTTAGATAAATGAGATTGTACCAGGCAGGAAGGAGTTGGCCAAGCTGTGCCTCTCAGGCTGTGCTCCAGATCCCTCTGCTAAGGAAGTAAGTTGTATTAATGATTTCTAAAAATATATTTTGTAAAGTTAAAATAAAAAAGTACACGCCTTGACAGACACTTGTTGCAAATGTAATGTCTAGATGCCAACAACACAACAGCCCCATTTGTGGAGCCACCCTCTGGAAGGGTTTCATGGCAAGGAAAGGTTGCAGAGAAGCTGGATGGAGGGCTTGGGAAATCTTTCTGAGCAACACCACGCAGAGACACAGTGGCTTCTCGCAACATTTGCTTTCTGTTAGTGGAGGCTGTTGCAGGCTGCATGTATTTTATTATTATTAACTTCCATGAAACGAGAGTTATATATACTGTCTTCCCTTCTGCTTTCTGGCCGTTTCTCACAGACAAAACAAACTGGTCGGCGTTAGGTAGAGCAAAGCTAAGTGGCTGGCGTAGCAGTGCTCCCTTCCCCTGGGCGGCTCGGTGAAACCAATCAGCCTGATAACAGGTCGGTGGTGGCAGCCCATTTGTGGGATCAGCCCAAGCTTGTTCCCATTGCTGACTCTCCTCACCTGCTTGCCGACTACCTGCAAAGCCCTGCACTGGAGAGAGACATCACATGCTTAACGAAACCAGGCTTTGGAGAGGAAGGTGCTCCAAGCCGTGCACTTCAGTGCCTGGCTACCACTGGGGACGCAGCACTGACGTGTCCCAAGCTCGTCCACGCTGGCTGCCGTGCTGATAGGCAGCTACTACAGGAACCAGCTTAAATTGGCAGGAACTGCTTTCTGTGCATCTATCTTCCCATGAGGCTGTTGCTATTTTTTTCACGTTCTCTTGTTTTCTCAGGAAGCTGAATGTGAACCACACCTTGGTGAGTGGTGCCGTGCCCCCAAGGTGCTGCAGTGCCCTCCAGGAGCACGGTGCCCATGGGTCTTGGCCAAGCTGCTATGGCCAAGGGGTCCAGTCAGGAAGGGAAAGGCTCCCAGCCTATAAATAATTCATAGTTTAGGTGTGTTCACAAGAGGTGTTCCTAAGAGTCAGCAAAGAATCAGTCCCACGTGCAGCTCTGCCCCCAACCCACCCTGCCTTCCATGCTCGTTTCCACCACCACCCAGCAGGCTGAGCTCTGCCCCGACCCCGTGAACCTCTCCAAATACTCCTTGGAGCAAAGCGAGAGGGGTTTATTGCTTGCCAACAGTACTGCCTGCCAAATTACCCTTTGGAGATATGTTTGTCTAAATTAATAGATTGGCTTGTTCCTGTGCAAGATGATGTTTTTCTGGTAGAGGATATTAGCGCTGGCTGATGAGGAGGGGTATGGTTTTGTGGTGTTTTTAAGTTTTTTGGGTTTTGTTTTTTCCCAATCCCTTCCCGAGAGCATTAGCAGCTTACAACTGTGCGCACTCACAGCACCAAGTGTCACAGCACTGAGCGAGCTGCCAGCACGGTGCTGCGCCTCAGGAGAGCCTCCTGCAGGGGCTTTTGCCCTCCTCGTGCGTGTTCCTCTGTAACAGGTTTTTATTTGCCCTACACATGTCACCACAGGTGAGGCCAAGAGATTTGGGCGATGACAGGGAGCTGGTTAGGATGTTCCTTGCTTTACAGAGGCTGTGGGGAAAGGAGAGCTTTTCTCTTCCTCTCCCAGGTGCCAAGCTCAACTTTTTTCATCTTTCAAGGCTTTCTTCAGGTTTGTTTGCCTGAGGAAAAGGATGAAAACTTCTTCTACAAAACAGAAATGAAATCCCTTGTTCCTCTGTAACGTGTAGCTGTCCCAGAGCAGGGATACCATGACAACTACAGAGCATTGTGAAACAAGTTGAGACAAAGAAAGCAAAAGCAATTAATGCTTTACTCTGCCCTCCTGGTGTTTCCTCTGTTTGTAAAAAAAAAAAGTAATGTAATGCCCTGGGTCTTTTCTGTCAGACACGATATAAATGCAGAGCAGCTCCACTGGTGTTGATGCAGTTCAGGATTCATCCCACCCATATTTCATTGTGCATTTGCCTTTCTTTTGTCTGATACAAAGCGTTTCCCAGAGGCAGAGCAGGGAGCAGCATGTGTTGTGAGACCAGGGGCAGGGAGAGGTTTGGGCTCTCACGCTGTGCCACACAGCTCTTAGGGCAGGGCCATGGGGCTCTGTGCAAAACTGCACGTCAGAAAATGTGAAAAGGAAAGCAGTCGTCCCCAGTTCCTTCTCCTTCAGAAGCAGCAGGTCCCTATGGCTGAGCAAGGTTGTTCTGACTATGCTGTGGCTCTTTGTTTTGCTATTCCTGTATGTCTACTATTGGTACTATTTGCTGCTGGGTAATGGCTTCGTTTCCAGTTCTAATTGTATCTAGGAAGATTGCCTAGAAATTCACTGAGCTTCCAAGTCTCACCTGCGTTACCCGTTTGGGGCATTTTTTGCTTTGTTTTTATACTAGCACTGTTATTCCACAAAGTGAATTGCCATTCCCAAATGGCAGGAAATTCCTAGTGGGACAAGTGGGATTTCACTGCTGCGAGGCGGTGCTGAGGGGTTGTTCCCTGCACGACTGGCTCTGCTGCCAGTCCTCTCCTGGAAAGCCCTCTGCCCCCGTGCCGACACCGAGAGGCAGTGCGGGAGACCCTGAACCCGCAGCCGCCCCACCTGACACACGCTCCCTACTCCCCAGCCACCCATTTTTCACCATTTTGCTGTCTACACATTTTCAAGCAGTCCCAGTACGCGTTTGTTGGGCTTGGACAGTGCCTTGCAATGAGAAATTTGAGGTATGGTGCAGGGCTTGCTGTGTGCAGCCAGCGGGACCCAGAGCCCGGCCCGGCCCTCTGCAGCACCCACAGACTGCGGCAGCCCAGGGTGCTCGGGGCAGAGATTTTTCCACTTACTTCTTGCAGTTTAGTCTGACGCATGGCATCACTGTCAAAGATGACTGCAGCTTTTTGCACTTTCTGGTCTATTGTACAAAGCAAAAAGCCTGGGAGGTGTGCAGCCCTGCTGCACCCGGGATGGCAGCCTGGGGATGGAGCCGTCGCTGCTCCCGGGAGCCGTGGCCCAAGCCTCAGAGCTCAGATGCGCCTATAATGTTGGTTTTTCTCAGCCTCTTACATCATTGAGACCAAACCATAGCACTTTCCTACAGATCCAAATATAACTTGGCTTCACAAGTACTCAGATCGAGCATTTGCTTTGCAGCTACCTCGGACTCTGGGAGGTCCCCTCTCCTTTGCAGGTTTCTGCTCTGTGACACAGCCAGCCCCAAACTCAGCTAAAATAAAGGTGATGATCCCATTGCCATCAGAAACAACCAGTGCAGGGAAGCTGCATGGTGTTAGCGCATTGCTTCTGAGACTTTTTAGCAGTTGCCCACCTATTGATTATATGCTCTCTGATCTGCAGTACGGCAAGTGAGGAGACTGTAAGAGACACTAAAAGTAGGGGATTTCCCCCCTTGTGCAGTACCAGAGGTAGACTCAGGTCACAGAGCCTAGGATGGGGATTTTTGGCTGAGGAGTGCTGCACATTCCTGGATGGCAGGGAGAGCAGGTGGCCAAAACTCAGGTTTGGGCTTAAATGGCTCCCAGTTTTGGCTGGGAACGTCTGCATGGCTTGGTGCGGGATGGAAGCTGTTTTAGACAGACTGCCATACCTTGCAGAGCTAAATAACCAGCGCAAAGTGCAGAACAAATTGCTTTCAGTATTTTCATTGGCTCATTCAAACCCAGCGTGGGGATTTCTGTACAGCATTATGCTGTATAGCTTTCACGCAGCAAAGCTGGCACACGGCAGATGAATCTCAGAGTGACTGTACCACAGTAGTAGTACAACATCAGCATCTAAAAATGCTTCCTTCCTTACAAAAACAGTGATAAATGCGGCTCCTTTTTTCTCTACTTTCTACAGCGGACTTTTCTGTGAAACTCCTCCACCGATGGTCCTGCTCCAGACGAGCCCCTGCGATAACTACGAGTGCCAGAACGGCGCCCAGTGCATCGTGGCACACCAGGAGCCCGTCTGCCGCTGCCTCGCCGGCTTTGCTGGACAGAAGTGCGAGAAGCTCATCACAGTCAACTTCGTCGGGAAGGATTCCTACGTGGAGCTGCCGTCAGCCAAAATTCGCCCTCAGGCAAACATTTCCCTCCAGGTATGTCATGGAGAACATCTGTTGCCAACCCTCTGCCTTTCTAAGCAATACTACATCTACATCTACGCATACATATGTGTTTTCATCCTGAAGGAACAGGGCCTGTCAGCCAAGATGCTGATAAAGAGTCAACTTCAGAGCCAGTTGGCTCCTCTAAAAGTATTGAAACGTTTAGGAGCAGCTAAGGCACCACTGTGCCTTTGTGGACACACATCCTGCCTCCAGCATCTCACCACTCTTTTTTTCCCAGGACTGGCAATGTAACTAGAGATGATTCAGCAAACTTCCCTATCTTCTTACTGATTTACAGCACTGTCTTTCATCCTGTAGAAAGTAAGCAAGTTGCATCTAAAAAATAATAATTAAAAAAAAAAAAGTCTCCTTTTTTTTTCTTTTGTATTATAGCACCGTTTGAGAGCTGGAGACTGAAAGTGGAGTCCTTGATTTGTGGTTGTCTTCAAGATTTTTTTTCTTGATGTGTATGAAAGCCAGAGGGAGGAGGGCTACTCTCTTTTCTCCTGATTCTCTAAATGTCAGCATGACTTGCTAATTAACTTGAGTTGAGTGGATAACTCATGGTTAAACCAGATGTGAGTCCTCCTTTCCATCTTCGTGTTCACAAGAAGTATGTGAACAGATCAGCGCTTGCTGAAATTCATTTGCTTGTAATTGTGGCATGCTTCTTCCTCTGCCAGAGTTGATTTTCAAAAACTCCAGTTTATTGAGAAATATATTCATGAGTCGCCAAAAATACATTCACAGTATAGTTACAGGAACCAAATATATTGCAGCTTTCTCCTCCTGAAGACCAGTTCTCACTTGAAACAAGAGCCGTGTTAGCCCAAAGCTAACATGTTTCTGTATGAACCTACTCAATGTCACCGAGACCTTTTTGTGTCTCATGGCTCTTGCTCTCATTGTTGCTCATATATATGATTTATTAAATCATATTTCAATACCATATATGATTTCTGCATGATTTTTAATATAAATTTATTGCTTCCATTTTAATCATTCTCAAGCAACCTTACCTGGTTATTAATGTTTCACAGGTAGCAACAGACAAGGACAATGGCATCTTGTTATACAAAGGAGACAATGATCCTTTGGCTCTGGAGTTATACCAAGGACACGTGAGGCTCATCTATGACACACTGAATTCTCCACCTACCACAGTTTATAGGTAAATATCTGAGCTTTCTAAGACAGTCTATTTCAAAAACAGATGGAGAGGTAGGATTTTTCTAAGAAATATGCATGAAGGAAGAAACTATTTCACATCACTGCATCTTTTATGTATGCAATTAGATAAGAAAATCAGAATAAAGTCTTAGTTGGAGGCTGCATGATTAAAAGGTGTCATTTATAGGTAATGCCAATGGTACTATGTCCTATGGTGGTTGCAGAAAAAAATCCTGTGCTTTGTCGTTTACTGTAGAGATTTAAGTGAATGTTGTCCTTGAAATAGTTCCAAGCAATCAGTTTCTCTGATGTTGATTTTGAGCATTAACTTACAGTACTGGGACAGAACAGTGACCGTGTAAGTGCAGGCTTAGACCATTTCCAAAACAGGAGGAGAAGGGTTGAATTCCTCTACAGGGTGAAAGTTTTTTGAACATATTGTACATATATCAGTAGTAACTACACAAACCATGAGAAAACACAAATTATGTAGGTAGATTGTAGGGCAATTTGACCTTCAGACACTTGACTTTTGGGGATACCAAACCTTTTTTTTTTTAGTCACAAGAAAGAATATCAATGTAAAATGTAGAAGTGAAGTCCATGCATAAGGGAATTTCCTCATGTCTTCCAGTACCTTTCAGCCACCCTCTCCCCTGGGAGAGGAATTCTCTGTTTATTTTTAAGCTGTGATGCTCCAGTTCGTTCTTTGTGAGCATGCAGCTGTGTCCACACGGAGCCCTTCTGGGTTCAGTGCAGTTTCATTGCATTGTATATGCAGAAGAGGTGGATTTCCAGTCCACCTCACTCTTCTAGGAAGAGCCTTCCCTTAAAGCAAGTGCAAGGATGCCACTGTGACCAACCATGATGTGCCCTGTGCTTGTGCCGGAGAGTTCTCTCAGCACTTGGTGAAACCACAGTTTTCCAAAAGTGTGGTAGCTCTGCAGGGTTTTCTTTAAGGGGAACAGTGACATATTTAAGAAAATGAGACAATTATTTCTGTATGAAGGCAAATTGGATAATATCAATGCAGAGATGTCCCCAGAAAGAGAAATGGCTTGTCCACTGTAGGAATGAAGGAAGTGGTTTGTTAGTGACTTTGACCAGCTGGGTAGGTGTGAAAAATTCCCCTGTGTGTGGCTGCTAATCCTAATTGATTTCATGTTAGAGCAAAGCTGAAGTTGTTAAACATTTTTACACCGCTAATTAGAACATAGGGAAGCTTACTATGTGTGGGCAGCACACGAGGTGACAGATCGGCGTGGATGCTTGCTTTCTGTTGTCGAGGGCAGAGTGGTGTGGTGACAAGAGCTGTTGCCACCATCAACAACACTTTATAGATCTGCTGCCTTCTGGTGAAGCTGCCAGAGATGGCAGGCAGCAGTGTCCTCATTATTCCTGCGCCCTTCATATTGATCAAGGAGGAGGTCTCCATTCAGACAGACACCTCATTAGCATAAGATTAATGGTCTGTTCACTACGTTTTGTACCGTGTGATCTGCTGAGATGGGAAAGTAGCTGCTTAATACGATGCCCTTTCTGAAATGTCACTCTAATCTTTTATTAGTTTAAGGAGTGGAGCAAAATGGGATTAGCATGGAGCTTGATGGGAAAAGATTAGGTTGATTGAGAAAAACTACAGCTAAAGAATGTCAAAAAGGGCCTCTAAATAGATTAAGAGACTTGTCTTCCTTAAGGGCTGAGAAAGGGGGAGGAAACCTGCTTCTTCCCTTACAACCATAGGATTTAAGGGTGGGAGGCATGAGTGGGTCTGGTCTGACCTCCTGTTTGACTTTCAGCTAAGGCGTAAACTGTGTTTGGCTAACATATGACTTCCAGCTAGGCCCCAGGTTTTCACAGGAAAACACCAAATAATGGAAAATCCCCTACTTCCTTTAGTAGCTTGGACAATGGTCAATCATTTCCATTATTCAGGCGTTGGCTATCATTCCTAAATTGAGTGTTGCTAATACCTTCTGGATGTTGTGGAGGCTAAAACATCTGGTACTGGCTCCCATGAGTTTATCTGTACTTTTAGTTGCATTGTACCCTACGTTGCATGGTACTGAAAGAGTAGCTGATTCAGAGGGGTGTATTTTACCTAAACCTTTAGAACTGGGTGACTTCTGTGCACCTTATACTATTTTTCATTTTTCATTAAAAATAAAGTTACTAGGAGAACCCGAAACATTCAAATGATAGTGCCACCATTGGAAAAACTGTTCTCCATCTCAATTACTTCCTCCTTGCTCTCTTGTTTGGACGCCTTATTTAAATGTCATCCTTAGCAAAAATGGACTGAGTGACTTTGAGGGGCTCTGCTCTAAGACACATTCATTTTCACAGGCAGTATCAGGAGCTGCTGTCCTCCAAAGCTTCTCAGAATAGATGAGCAATGTTTTGGCTCTTGCTTTGGCTCAGAAGTGTGTGCCAAAAGAGGAGGAGGCCTTAAAATACTGCCTGGTGGGTACTGCACCAGTTACGATGCAGGAAATCTATAACTGACCGTGTCCTGTGCTGTAACTGAGATGTTTTACTGACTGTTTCAGGTACTCCCTTGATGGGATGTGGGAAGTCCCTGGCAAGCCACATTATCTGTAATTCTTCATCAAGGTCTCCACAAGGGGTTTTATTAATAGTGTTTAGGAACAGTAAAATTAGCAAACGTGGCTAATATATGTAATGTCCTGTAGGGATAAGATAAAAGCCTCTTACCAGACAAGTTTTGAAGCTAGCAGCAAGTATGGCATACGTGGTGGTAGTTTTCAGTAGTATTAGGCAAAGGGTGCCGGAAGAACGAAGGATGCAACACGTTACGTTGTAAAACTCTTCCCCCAGGCCCTTAGGATTTAGCCAGGGTGAAGGTTTGTACCAGACAAATAGTGTGTGCGCTCTGGAGTTACCAGCTGTAGCATATTCCGCAGGTGGCATTGCCTTGCAAACTTATTGTCAGAAATTGTTTGAGGACAAGGATGTGGCATAATATTGGATTGCAGGCATGCCAGGATGCAGCAGTTCATTTTATCTGCTCTGCGAGGGCAAGTTGTCTCTGGCTTTTGAAGCTGACCTGTTCCTCTATCTCAGTAGTGATTTTGAGCAGATTTAAGTAGATCTAAGGACGAAGTTAGTCTGGAAAAGCCCAAGATCAATTTGTTCATTCAGCTTTACTTCATATATTAATTCCCATGCTATGTTTGGATGGAAAGGTTCAAGCTGATGTTGAACTTTTAGTGTAGAAGTATAAAGAACAGAGTAGTTCATTTGGAAGAGGCCTTCAAAGGTCATCTAGTGCAGCTGTCTGACCTCTTCAGGGCCAACCAAAAGTTAAACATATTCATGAGGGCCTTGTCCAAACACCTCCTGAACACTGACAGGCATGGGGCATCAGTCACCTCTCTAGGAAGCCTGTTCCAGTGTTTGACCACCCTCATGGTAAGGATATTTTTCCTAATAATCTAGTCTGAACCTGCCCTGGCACAGCTTTGTGCCATTCCTGAGTGTCCTGTCATCAACAGTCATTCTTTCATTCTAGTCAGAAGAAAGGTCAGCAAAAGTCTAATGGAAAGGATTACATGAAGTACGTTTTCATTTATCATCAAATTAGAAAGAAATACAAGTTAATTCACGACTATGAAGTGATTAAAATTGTCCTTTTGAAAGAAGACCTGACTGGTTTGTTACAGGAAATCTTCACTTGTAGGCTGCATGATAAAGGCATCCTGAAGCTCGTAACAGCTATGCTATAGAAGATATATTTTTAAAGTAAGATTCCCACATGGTTCTGTTATTCAATTTAATTATGCTATATATGTACAAATGAGAACAGAAACCTGTTCTGAGCGCTTTATCAACCTCCTGGCTTCTGCACTGGTGAAAGTTATGCTTCGATACCATGACGGTGCCTAGCATTCAGCCAACAGTTAGTTGCTGAAATAAAGTAAACCTTTTACACAGATACCCTACCTTGACTTAGAGATACCAACTGATGAGGATTTCACTGCTTTTATTTATGACCATGGTCCAATTGTTAAAAGGTTGAATTAACAAAATAATAATAATAATAATAATTTAGATCTCAGTCATTGTATCTGTTTAACTGTTTTCTAGCAGGAGAGATTCCTACTTCCAGTCTCTTTTCCTACATCTGTTCTTTTTTTTTTCCTGATAGATTTTATGCTACTACACAGTTGTATTGATTTGAATGCTAAATTAATCCTTTGCAGTAGAAATAGAAAATAGAAATTTGACACAAACTACTGGTTTAATTTCCTCCAGAGTTCCTGGATTGTTCTGTTGCGTACAGACAGTCATAAATGGTAAAGGGTGATATGCAGACGTCATTGGTGTACAATCATGTGTTTTCATGCAGGCTTCCTGACAGCAGTGAAAAGGAGGCAGTCAGGAAAATACCAGAATTAAATGTGTTTGTCCTTCTGCAGTGCCTACGCCCAAATTACGTTATAGTTCTCTATAAAAGTATCCTTGTGTAATCCATTTTCAAAAATGCTACATCATTAAAAATACTTCTTACAGATTGTATCATGCAGTTCTTGCAGTCTGCCTAATTCTTACATAGCATAGATGGATGTTCTTGTGGTTAAAGCACAAAGCCTGAAGTCAGAAGAGCTTAAGGTCTTCCTGTATCTGCCTCATTTGTGATAGCTATGGCATGACAAATTAAATCTGGCTCTTTATGCACAAAAAGTACAGAAATGCACAAATCCGTGTCTCCAGGAGATGAGGTTCCTTCTTTCACCAGGCTGTGCAGCAGGACAAGGCTCCTACCCCAGTGGCATTCACCAGCTGCCTGCATTGTTCTCTGTTGCTTGGCCTCTGCCCACAGCATGCCACTCTAAAGAGCTGAATTTCAGTTTTAACTCAAGGATTTTGACCCTCTATTCAGTTTTCATAGACTTCTCTTCCACTCTTTTGGTGCTGAGGTTGAACAGTTACTTCTGTGATGGAAGAACTTCTACACCTGCCAGAGATGGGAGATGGGTTCTTCTGTAATCACTTCTCCCTAGCTGCAGTCACTTATCTGTAAAGAAGCCTGGGAGGTTTCCTCATTAATACACTGCCTTCTAGGGAGGAATGTGCTGGAGGAGTGAAAGCATTAGTTCTTAGGATCACTATTAGAGCTTGTCAAACCTAGTTTTTACCAAAAGTTTCTTTGCAGATCTCACTGCATGCCGATCCTTTTCTTCCTAAAACCTTCAGATTATACCTTCTGCAGCTTGTGCAATGCCTTTCCCTCACGGGATTCCTTTTTGATACTTCTGGATGGTCTCTAAATAGACTGTTTTTCACAGATTTCTTTAAGACATAACTGAGCTCTTAATAATTCTAGGTATTTGCAATTCATTTTATTCTTTCTGTCCCATGCCTTATTTTACTCAGGTAATCCTTAGGGATTTTTCATCAAATATAATGAGCAAAACCAGCATTAATTTCTGACCTGCACAGCAAATGTTGTAAAATTTGAATGTATATATACATCTTGCATGAGACAAGGCAAAGGACACATGAATTATTTTTTGCCTTTATAAAGGGTTCTAGTGTATTTGAAGAGGACAAAAAAAGACAAGTGTTTTTCTTAGTGGATTTCTATAGTTTCCCACAGATTTTTTTTTTTGTAGTACGACAATGAAAATGTAAGGCCACGACCTTTAAATATCATCCAACTTTTGTCATTTGGTTCAGAATCAAATATTTGCCTTCATGAAATTCGGAAACTTTCTTCTGCAGAGATGAAGCTCAGAAAGAGTAAAGTTTTGTCCTTCAGGCTGCCTGATGACTTAGCAGACAAAATCTCTTTAAGCTGAATTATTTTTTTTCCTTGTAAGTCTCTTTAGTATCTCTTGCAAGAATGATAGCATTTCTCTTCTCTCTCTCCTCCTGTCTCCCTCGAGATCATTCTCTTCCGTGTAGTATCTGAATACCCAGAAACAGTGTGCTGTCATTTCTAACTGTATACATATGGGCAGAGGGATGCTTTATGAGAAGGTGGCAAAACCTTTCACAAAGCAAGTCAGTGATAACATATCCATGGGAAATTAGGAATAGGTTGCCCAAAACCACTTGCCCTGTGCTGGTAACAAATAGAAGCTGCACCAAAACGCAGGCTGCCTTCGGCAGGGCCCAGAGCTTGGGCTTGTTGGTCTGTCACGCCAGTAGGCTGGGCTGCATGGGGCTGCCGATCTGCCAGAGCTGTGCCTGAGGCAGAGCCACGGGCATTTTTGTCTTCCCCTCAGCACTCACTGCTGAACTCTGGAGAACTTAAACCAGTTTCTGAAGGCAATAAACACACAGGCCTTCGTGCCATTTTATCTAATAATTTTAATTCACTCATATTACAACTAACTGAAGTCAAAGCAGAGATGTTAGTTGTATACATTTGATCAGGAATATGGTCATCTACACCAGTGCTGTCTAGCTCTGTAGTGCTCTGTAGCTCTCACTCAGCTGAAGGGGACGGGGGGGAAGCAGGAGCTGGCAAGCCATGTTCATCTCCACTGGCTGCTTCATTGATCAGCAGCCTTTTAGGAAGGTCTGTGCAAAACACGACTGCAGCGCACACATGTACATAAAATTTGCCATTATAATGCTGGTTTCTTTCAGCACTTAATAATAATAATAATAAAAACATGTAATGAAGTCAGGAGGATACCAGTATTAATCCCAGGAAGAAATGAGAGTGACAGGATAAAGATAGTTCAGAACTAAGCAAAAAGTAGGGGGGAAGATCCAAAAGGAATCAAAGTGTTAAAATACCCTCTAGTTAGAGCGTAACTCTGCAGCATACTGGCCTCATACAGCCTCTCTCACCTCACTGTAATGGACACTTCAGAGGATTGGGCCTAAAGATGGAAAGTAAATTCTTCCCAGTTATGACATTTTACTCAGCAGTAGAGAGTTGATCATTCCAAAGTACTTTCAAGAGCATCAAGAAAGAAGGTGTTTGCTCTTGGAATCATGCTGAGCTCTGTGAGGAGCTCAGTGCCTTGGAGGTACTTGCTTTTCATACTGGAAGAGTTCTGGTTTATTTAAAAATGAACAGTGATGCTAAAAGTTGTTCTCTACAGTGATTTGAATGTGTCTAAAAATAACAGTATAGCTTACAACCAAAAGAAAACTGCTGCTGAAAATGTGGAAACCCATATTACAAATGTAGATTTTCCCTGTTAAAGTGAGTAGCTGGGTTGAGTTTTGTCAGTTCTATGCAAGCATTAAAACTGCCCAGCCAAATTAAAGGTAATTGTGAACTAGTTCTTCACCTCAGTAGATAACTCATTTAGCCAGTGGTCTGTCTGTAACATGTATCTTCTAGTGAGAGCATCAGAGAAACCATGACAGGGGTCTTGGCAGCTCCTAAGCCCTTACAAACCAATGCTGCTATCAGTCCACCTTCTGAGCAGCTACTTTGTTTTCCGCATGTTGTAAACCTGCTCTTGTGCTGAACTGTTTCCAGTGAGTAGCCAGTAGGAGAAAGGCATGCAAAGGTATTTTAAAAGAGTTATACAGTCAGAGAATATCCCGAGTTGGAAGGGACCCACTAGGATCATCGAGCCCAGCTCCTGAGTCCACACAGGACCACCCAAAAAGCAGATTGTGTGTGCTTCTTCAGCTCTGACAGGCCTGGGCCATGACGACTGCCCTGGGGAGCCTGTCCCAGTGCCCGACCACCTCTGGGTGCAGAACCCTTCCCTGCCCCCCAGCCTGCCCCTCCCCTGTCCCAGCCCCATGCCGTTCCCTCGGGTCCTGTCGCTGTCCCCAGAGAGCAGAGCTCAGCGCCTGCCCCTCCGCTCCCCTCGTGAGGAGCTGCAGGCCGCCATGAGGCCTCCCCTCGGCCTGCTCTGCTCTGAGCCAAACAAACCAAGGGGCCTCAGCCGCTCTTCAAATGTCCTGTCTTCCAGACCTTTCACTACCTTCTTAGACCTCCTTTGGACACTCTCTGATAGTTTTAAATTCTTATATTGTGGTGCCCAAAGCTGCCCATAGTACTGGAGCTGAGGTCACACCACTGCAGAGGAGAGCAGGAAGGTGTTTTCTTACTGTACCACAAGCTGTTAGTCCAGTAGTATATTGCCAAAGTTGGTTAATATTTACTACTTCAGAGGAAGGCTGAAGAACACCCATAACAGAGAATGCTGGAATAAGCTAGTCCTAGTAACTTTAGAAATTTCCTATCTGCTAATAGCTGGCTTTTGTCTTGAATTGTGACGTTTCTGCCTTACAACAAAAATGTAGCAAGCCAGTACAAGAAGTTTGGCTTTTTCTGCCTATAAATTTCTTGTAAACATGATGACTAACACAAAGTATAGATGTGTACCATGTGTGATAGAGGTATAGAGCCTGTTTGCACCAAGTGCCAGGCTCTGGATTCAATAGACACACTGCTGGAGGACGTGCATGCAGAACTGGCACTGAGGTTGATCATGGAGGCGCAGCATTCTGTGCACAATGATTTCTGTGCTTCTTCCCAGTGTAGAAATGTGGTCCACAGCTCTGCATTTGCCAGCATGCTCCAATGCTGCCAGAAAAGGTAGGTAAGGCAACTGCTATTTTGGTTGTCAGATCGCAATACATCTTGATTTTGTGGAAGAGGCATACAACTGTAGGTACACTGCCGCAGATAAGGTGGTAACAATTTCATTTCCTGAGCATGTGTCAGGTTTCTGAATAGATACAGATTTTTTTTTTTTTTTTACTTGGGGCTTAGCCTCCAATTGCAGGTTTTGTTTTGTTTTGTTTTTTAAAGGGAAAGAAAAATATCATTCAAATTTGAAGCACATTTTTACTTGTATTCTGTAGTGGCCCTGTTCCCTGATGTTAAATGACAGGTACTTAGATATTTTCCAGAGCCAAAAAGAGGTTAGATGGTGTAAAGTGTCCTTTCTGACAAACTGACTTTGTGAAGACACTTGATGGCTTTCCTCATCAGAAACTGACACTTGATACCCAGCCGAACGTAAGAGCTGTTTTCAGTAGTGTGTGCTCCTGGCGCTAAGGAGCAAACCCAAGTACCCTGTTTTGTTCCGAGTCCTGTCAGAGAAGCTGGGGCAGTGCTGCAGCACATCCTGGCATGTGCCACAACCATAAATGTGCAGTGGTGCCTCTCGCTGCAGAGGATGTAGCACTCGGTGCTGGGACTGGCCCTGCTGCTGGGCTAGCGCCTGCCCTCCTCTGTGCTGTCTGCAGTCTTTTTATTTTTTTTATTTTTTGGAAGGGTATATGATTTAATGAGTCCCACTGGTATTGCAGAATCTATACGTGATCATTTTTACACTCTGCATTTCCTGGATTTGTTATTTTATATAATGCATGCTACAGTGAATATATCGTGAAACAATAGCTCATTGCACTGCAGTACACTGTGTGCCATGATGTGCAGACTTCTGGTGAAGTCAGATGGGAAGGCATCAGTACTGTGACCCCTCATTCAGGAGGGCCTCAGCCTTGAAGAGCTCAGGCTATTTTTATTGCTATTACACTTGCGTTTAACAAATTCTTGGTTAGCAGAATTCAGTATTCAGCTCTGCAGGGACATAGTGATACTACAGGAGACTGGCACAGGCTTCAGCTCTCCAGCAGAAGGGCTGGAGGGATGTGTCAGCCCTTTTGTCCGTATCAGCAGCACTGTGAGAATTTACTGCAAACAGTGAATGTTTACCCTGGCCATGAATCTGCCCCTTTTATGAATAATCTACAGAAAGGGGTCAGGATTGTGTTAATTGCATGTTGCAGGGGTATAAAAAGGTCCTTGCTTTTCCGTTAGAAGGTCTGTAATACAATAACTTTCACAGTTGGCAGGGGTGCTGCAGGAATTGAATTATGACTGGGAATTAGATATGCATAGCCCGGCCAAACGATCATTAAGGGAGATACGGTAATCAGCTGCCAGTGTTTAAGGGCTGTAAACACCAAGAAGAGAAAGATGGCTTATTTGGGTGGTCTACAGAGTAGTAAGAGAAAAGGTATAAGAGCCAAGCAAATGAAAATGGAGGTAGCAAGGAAGAAAAATCTTAACATTGAGTGCTCTCAGCCTAGGAGACCTACCACTCAAGTCATGTAAAACAGGACAGAACATAACAAGAGAGTGTATTTTAAGCTGAAAGTGAACTTGAGTGCTTTAATATATCTTTTTCACCTCTTATTTCCCTAGTCTTGTGTTTCATTAGCATTTTTCATGCTTTTTTTCTCAACATGTGGTTTTTATTTGGCTTCTGAAGATGATAGCGCTTGAAGTGATGTGTTATTGTAAAAGTAGCACAAACCTACTCCAGTTATGATTTTGCCTTTGTTGCCATGGAGTTTAAATCTGTTTTATGCTGAGGACTGATTACAACTGGAACTAAGGGCAGGAGGTAACCGTAGCTTGAAAAAGTAAAAAATCATCACCACTGATACATGAAGAAGTTTTGCAACTCCCAAATCATTAACATCTCACTGCATTTCCCTGCAGCTTTACCTTGTGTTTCTTGATTTTAGTACCTCTTCTCTAATGCCTGCTCTTCCTATGTGTTGTATGCTCATTAAGCTCTTTTGGACAGGTATTTCTGGTTATTCCCTTCTACTCTGAATGCTTTCAAAGACTGCCTAAGTTCAGTGTCCCCAGTCACATACCTTCTTTGTGTTTGCTTTGTTCTGTGCTTCAAATGAGGCATGTCCCCATTAAGACTGAGGTCAGGAAAATCTGGAGACTGTAGCTAATGAATTGATGTCCTCATTTGCATAATTGATGGTTATGCATTTCCGCAGTGACATGGTTTGCTGTGATAGTTAAAGCTATTTTTGTTTTTGACTTCTCTGCCCTGCTGCTTCCTGCTGCCTACACTAAAGGTATATTACATGTCAGTGAAAAAACCTAACCCCAAAGCCCAAATTTTACAAGTTAAAATTGAATGCTTTAATCCTTTAATTCACTGGCTTATTTACAGAGGCTCAGCTCTAGATCTCCCATGTATTAGAGCAAGGGGAGTCAGTGTTTATAACGTCTGCGTGTGCTTGGGGCTGGAGAAGAGGGGGAAGAAAATATAAGAGGAAGAAGAGAAAGAGATCAAAAATGGGAGTGGCAGTCAGGTCTTTCATACATTCCTTGGGAATTTTAGTTTAATACACATCCTTTTCCCTTCATTTCTTCATATTCTGGAGTCTAAGCCCTGGTCTCCACCATGTCCATGGCTTGTGTATGCAGTGCCCTTATCTTGGGTCCTTTTGCTCATCTTGCTGGAATGGCTCTGACAAATGAGGCCAGCTCCCAGCAATATAAAATGTTAACAGCTCTTTTATATACCCCTCTCTAGTGCCCCTCCCCACAAGGGCAGCTCCAAGCTTTGTGCCTGAGCACAGAGGGAGCAGGAGGTGCTGGACCCTGAAGTGTTCTCATGAGTTTGGGAAGTTGTGCTCTCCCTGCATGCTCAGTTTACCTGCATTGCTCACTTGGATTGCTTCAGTTGTCAACCATTTGCAGGACTCTTACCCAGATAACAAAAACTAAAAGCAATATCCAGGTGGTTGAAATTTCACAGAGGTCCATGTGTCTGACTTTCCCTTGTGTGCTCTTTCTCACTGATTCTTTTCTCAGTGCAGGATTTAGACCATCTGAATCCATTTTCAGAGGTTTTTGGAAGTGTTTGCTTCCCTCCGGTGAGTAGGCACAGGCACCTGCATAGTGCTTATCTGTACCTGACCACGTATCTGAAATGCTGTGGGACAGCAGCTGAACCAGGTGATTCAGTGCCCATGAGGAAAAGAAATCAGGAGTCCTCAAAGAAAGTAACAGGCTACACAGATCTGAACGGGACATCACAGCATACAGCCTGCGCCTGTATCTGGAAAAGCTGTAATTTCCATAGTCTTATGAGTTAAGCCATCAGGATCAATAAGCAGTTGAAAGTGATACTTTCCAGAACTTTCTCATATGAGTTCAGCAATGATGGGTAATAAAAAGCACCATTTTCATATTAATTCAATATGCAGACTTCACTGCAATGTGAAGAAATGCTATTTGTTGCTTAAAGATTGTAGTAACACTGAAACCCATTCCTGAGTAAAATGTTGCTGCTTCTGTGGTGCTTTTATCAGGGAGTAACAAGCTGATCCTGTCCGTATTTTCCTCTTCTTTTGGCCAAATCCAGTCAGATGTCATGACCAGTGTCAGTTAGCAAGGGTAACAAAAGGTTAGGATAACCTTAACAAAAGCAGCATACGGGATTGTGCAAGACATGACCAGGGTTATGAGAGGAGAATGCCAAAGAAGAGAGAGGTGTGTGGTGCCGGGGGGCAGCCTGGGCGGCGGGACACGGCGGGACGTGGCTGCCACACATTAGCTCCGGGGGCAGCCAGCTTCGAACAGCATCTGCTCTATGCACCACTGATCGGAGAAGTCTGCCCGCCAGCCCTCAGCATTTGGCTGCGCATTAGTTGTTTATCCTCAAGGTAGGTATTTTAAGGCACCGGAAGCGGTTATGTTTGGAAGGGAACAGACATGGTT
This sequence comes from Heteronetta atricapilla, assembly GCA_011075105.1. Classification (NCBI taxonomy): domain Eukaryota; kingdom Metazoa; phylum Chordata; class Aves; order Anseriformes; family Anatidae; genus Heteronetta; species Heteronetta atricapilla. Next base: position 4,612,785 of record CM021743.1, on the reverse strand, counting down.
TTTCATGGTCAAATTTGTAACGAGACTCGAGTGAAGTCCTGTAAAAACTGTGAGGATGGTCTACAAAATGTCTGTGACGAGATGGGCCCTTCACCAGACCGTTTGCTGCAGTAAGAAAAACAGTTCCTGGGTCCTGAAAAATCTTTTCATGGTATGTAGAACTAGTCATTTGGTTCCTTTTTTATATTAGCTATTTTTTATTTCATTATTTTTTAGCAAGTTTCATTGTTAAATTACTGGAAATCCTTGCTGACCCTTCAAATGTTTACACTTAAAATGTAATCCCTTCCTTTTTTCAACAGTAATGTATTATAATGTATTATAAACTATCTAACATCCAGTAGTGGTGGCCCAGAATGCTGGAGTTGGAAGTTGGCAAAAAATTCATGACTGTCGTCTTTAATAGCTTGGAAAATCTGAAAAGCTAGGACTTGGTTTGTTAGTGCCCCCGAGAAAAGCAGCTGGCTCAAGTCTAGCAGTTGTTTGGCTTCTTCCTGTGGGCCCTTTCCCATCTCCCTTGCTTTGCTCAGAAATATTAATTTAATCATAAAACACAAAAACCCTTGCAAAAGGAAGGAGTTGGGTAACGTCAAGTCAGCTGCCAGGTATGTGATGTTGCGAGATCTCAGTCAATACACTCTGCGCAGGGAGCCAAGGTAAAGCTGCCGTCTGTATCAGCCTGTGAAAGTTCCTCTGACTCGGTACCCGGGGCGACTGCGGCGCTGAGCTGTGACTGAAGCTGTGCGGGACCACTTCGGGGTAGAGGGGAAGCAGCGACGGCCCCCTCGGCCCGGCCGCCTCAGCGCGATCCCCTCAACGCGGCCGCCCCAGCCCGGGCCCTGGGCCCGTTCCGCGGTACCGCGGCTCCCTCTGGCGGTCGCGGGCCGCCCTGGCCGCCGGTTTAGTCGTCGCCGCGGGGCTCGGCAGGGCCCCGGCGTGTTTCTTTCCGCAGCGTCCCCGCCGCAGCCCCGTGCTCTCCACCCGCTGCCGGCCCCGAGCCGACGGGCCCGGGAGCGCGCAGCCCGTGCCTTCGGCACCGCCAGGGCTGAGGAAGTTCAGCAAATGGCGGGCTCTGGGGCGGGGGTTTATGTACCACGGGGTGCGTGGCCCGAGCCCACCTGATCCCCAGAAAGAATTCAATTAAGATTTTAATAAAACCCTTGCAGAGAGCTGGGTCAGGAAGAGGCCCCTTGAAAACAAAAAAAAAAAAAAAAAAAAAAAAAAAAAAAAAAAAAAAAAAAAA
>CM021743.1:4585058-4611532 GCA_011075105.1 Heteronetta atricapilla | reverse complement strand
CTGTTCAGCGTCTGTGGCTTTCTTCCCTTCATCTCCAGCCAAGCCACTGTCTCCAACTGTCTCAGACGATTGCTGAGTCTCCTAAAGGCCCAGCTATATAAGAGGCTCTGAGGAGAGTTCGCATAACATTTCCCTCGCCATTGGTTTCTCCCCCAGCGTTGTCTCTGTCTCTCTCAAAATCCAAAGACTTCATAACATCTTTCTGTCAGCAACAGCGATGTGCTTTAACACAAATATCCCCTGGTGGGATTTTCTACCATCCTGGCTGTCCACATCCAGCTTTTCTATCACGTGTTAGCATCTTTTCAAAAAGCAAACGAGCACTTTTCCTGTTTTGACTTCATCTGCTTTACAAAATTGCAGTGTTGAATGATGGCTGCAAGTTGCATGGTTTCTCACGGTCCAGGCGCAGACTATTTTTATTCAGAGTTTAAAAGTGGAAAAGTAGGAACTGAGTAATTTTCATCCACAACAACACACAGACAGGGACACCTCACTCCCTTTCCAGTGAAAATACCAGGCCTGGGTATGCTGACAGGCACGAGCACCGCGTGGGGTAGCTGCTTCCATTGCCAGGACACACAGACTTTTGTTTGCCTCTTAGTCAAGGCTCTCCTGCATAATCTGGAAAAAGCACACGCTGTGGAGGAGTAGGTGATTAATGCCTGTGAAATCCTGGCCCAGGGAAGAGCCAGCACTGCCAGATGTGATAATGTTGTCCTCTGACAAATGGCCATAGCTTGGCCTTCCTCAGATAACAGTGTAGTTTTGTGCACTAGCTTTGGATATTGATCCCACTAGGGAAGGGTTCCCTGTCGTGCAGCCATCCATCCCACCTCCTCAGTGCTCAGCTGTCAGAGCCAATGGGTTTTGGCTATTCTTCTTCCTTTCATTGGCACTTCTGCATAGACTAACCATTACAAACGTGCATTTCCATTTGTCTAGCACCTTTCAGCTGAAAGTCTAAGTACTTTCTGCATATGAATTAAGCATTGCAACACAGCAGTTAGATATGCAGGGAGTACATCGGGATCATCCAGTTGGTACGTTGCTTTTACACAGCTGTTTCTCGTAATGTGGCAGATACTTAGCAGAATTCAAGAATATCTAAACAGCAAGGTTGGACCAGCTGTTTTCAAACTTATTAGAGTTGTCAATCCATAAAGTAGTTTGCTAGAGGTGTGGGCCCCAGTAAAGGCAAACTCAGGCTTGTTTTTCTGAAGTGTATGCAAAGTGTATGCAACCTTGGGCAATAAATCTTGTGTAAGTCCTTGTTTCTTATCTCTACCCATGCAATTCACTGCCCTTGCGTTTGTCCTGATACAACTGTATTGTGAGCCAGACTGTCTACTGGATCAACCAGAGCTGAATTTTTGTACAATGTCAAGCCTTTTTTTTCGCCCCTAAAAAGTACTTAAATCAGTATTATGAGCTCCAGATTCTTGAGCCCTGCCTCTTCAGGATGCGCTCGTAAGTCTGAGGATGGACAGCAGCTGTGGCCCAGGCAGTTTCGTGCGGGTCACAGACAGGCAGCTCAGTCAGCAGAGCTTCCTGCTAGCTGTTTTGTGGCAGAACTAACTTACCTTAAGTTGATGTAAACCCAGTCAGTAAAGATGCTCATATATACTGCTGTCATTTTGTAATCTGCGTAATAATATGTAAACTTTTAATGGCATATGTTTGTGATTCATCCCCAAAACCTGTGCAGACCCCAGCACTGTCATGGGACATTACTCCAGGTCTGAAACAGCAGTGCTGTCTTATCAAACAAGCAGGTCCTCAGAAATGCCTCACTGCTGACCTGCCTGGCATTACTAATGTATAACTGGTTATGTCAGGTCCCCTGTAAAAAACACTGCAAAATTAAACTTATTCCAGGGGGGAAAAATATTCTGGTAATTTCCAAGCCATTTAATTTGTTTCTGAAGTTGAGAGCATATTTCCATGCCACAGCTCCTTAATGTATCGGTTAGGCAGGACTGGGCAGCATGTCACGTAGTTTGAGAGGTGGGTCCACCTAAAAGGTGATTCCTCTTTAGAGATGAGTTACTCCTAAGTGTGCCTGTTATTTTCCAGTGATAGTAAAGAAAATCTGGCTAAATAGCTCTCAGACATCCACATCTGCATTGCAGGTTTACAAAATACCTGAAAGGAATCTGACCTTTGAACTTGTAACTTACTGAGAGAGGATGCAGAGCATATGGGCCATTTGAATGAGCAAAACCCATCCTTTAAACCTACCTTTTACATTTTATAATGTCAAATGTAAATTTTATAATGGTATTTACCACTTACGTCGCAATCCCAAACGCAGGCTGTCAGCTCAGCAGTGTCTCAGGATGTTTAAATCCCACAGCTGTTGTGCTGTGTCTCTATCCTTAGGCGACAGAACCAGCAAGTGAGCTACCAGTGGGAGTCTGGGCAAGAGGCTCACAGGCCAAGCATAAGGCAGGTTGGCAACACTGTGCATGTGGGCAGTTTACATAGCTCATAATTTAATTTCTGCTGTAGCCACTACTGCTGTTATAGTCTCTTTATGCGTGTTTGCGTGTGTGCGAAACAGAGGCTGGACTATTTAATTACATGTAGAGCAGTGGAAAAGTCACGTTGCTTCTGTAACTACCAGCTTAATTTGAAACCCTCTTTTACTCGAGCAGGTAATCACAACCTCTCTCCCTGTTTTTAGGAGTACAATGGAGCTATCAAGTTGTTTCAGAAAATTTTAGCATGCTTGAGAGCTGAAGCTGCCCAGAAAGTAAAAAATGATAGAGTAATACAAGCTGAATTGTACTGCTGCACCTATTAATTTCTGTGAGACTGAAGTGAAGATGAGGACTGTTTGAGGCACAGACTAGCAAACAGCTGTTGAGTTACTTGACTCACCGCAAGCCTAATGCAATCAAAAATCAGTGTTCAAAATACCTGAGCAATAAACACACAGTACCTTTAATATCTTGCCTGCTCAGATGACTGCCCGGTCCCTGCCTCCCCCTGCCCCAGATTTCCTGCTTGTTCTCAAGCCTCAGTCTACACCTAAATGTTTCTCAAAGAGCAGGAGCAATTTGTCAGTTTTCCTTGCATTTGGGTAGGACTGTATTGTCTCGAACAAAGCATCCCAGTCCCTTACAAGCCCAAAAGTCCTGAATTCCATCTCTGGCTTTAAGTAATGGATCCTGTCCTTCTGCCTCAGATTTTAGTGACAAGACACTTTGGCTTTGTAAGGAAACACTGGTTTCAGAAGCCCCTGCTGTCTCTTGCCCTACACTGGCATCTCTCACAGGCTCTGAAAAAAAGATGAGTTTAAACTAACTATACAAAACTAAATATTTTAATTGATTGGGCTTGCAACATGGGTACCAAGCAGAGTGACAGAAGAGCAGCAATCTAAAAGCAGAAAACGGGATGTTTTCATTAGCTTTGTTACCAAAGCCAGTAGATCATGTGGCTAAATCTCTGTTCTTATGCCTTTGGAAGCACAACTACAATAGTTACTATTCTGACTTTGTGGGACAGTTGTGAGGATTAACTGGCAGACTGCAAAGCAAGTTGAACATGTGCGTAAGCACAAGCTTTCAATCGGTTTCATGGACAGATACAACCCTCAATTGCAGTGAGGAGCTCTTCTCTCCAGTGTTACATATCTATAGGTACTGTCTTCTCGAGTCAGGCACCAGTGATGTTTAAATTTGTACCTTGGAAGCTCATCACAGTGACCATAACGGAGCATGGAATAGGAGTTCTGCTTTGCAAGCCGTATTATAAGGAGATAGGATGTATCAGAAGCACAGGCAGTTCAGTGTTAACATCATCCATTTCTCTCTTTCTTTTATTTTTAGTGTGGAAACAGTAAATGATGGGCAATTTCATAGCGTGGAACTCGTGATGCTGAATCAAACTCTGAACCTGGTGGTGGACAAGGGGACTCCCAAGAGTCTAGGAAAACTCCAGAAACAGTCTTCTGTCAGCCTCAATACACCCCTCTACATTGGAGGTACAGTGAGTTGCTCTGGACTTTGAGATGTTGTTAATAATCTTTAAAAACGAAAACCACAGAGATTCTTTAAAAAAAATAAATAAATAAATAAATAAATGAAAGTATTGCAAACAGTCACTGCAGAAAAGCAAATCTATTGTCAGTAGGTTTAACTATACTATTAAATCCTCCAAACAATCCTCCAAACAGTAGTAGCACACCAGCTGACTAAACACGTTTTGGCTAATAGTTTTCTCATTGGAAACTGAAGCCAGAACAATGCTTGAAAGATTTTGGAATTAACTAAACTTCCTTTAATAAGTTTTTTTTTTAACATTTAGGGGAATTTCTGGGGAGGAAGGAGCCAAGTGGGGCAGGGAGCAGATGCCCAGAATAATGAGTATCCCACTGATTAGGTGTCTGGAAATGAAAGACAGGATGAAGTCTGTGCTCTGCCTGATTGCTTTTGTTTTTGCCAGACCCCCGCCAATTCCATTCTGGACTGAATGTTGAAATCTCTCCTTTTATGTGACATGGAGTTCTCGTGTTGTGTTGTTTTGTTTTTCTCTGGACAGCTTATTCTAAACACAAAACTCAGCAGAGCAAAAATAGACTCAGAAAGTCTATTCTGTAAGCTTTTTTCTAACCAGATCAACAAAGCCAATAGTAGTAACCACTTGACCACTTGGAGCTGGTCAAGTCTTTCATAAACAAGTCCTTTTAATAACCCTTTTCTAAAAGAACCCTGAATATTGCCCTTGTAAATGAGAAAAGTGGCTAATCCTGCTTTGCACAGAGCTGAATTTTTGTAATTGGCTTCTGTTAAGAATGTCACAGGCTATTAAAGAGCACTGTGCATCGATGATAATCTGCTGGTGAGGCCATGACAATTTGTCCTTCTAACTCAGCAAAAAGAAGATACCAACCCTGTAGCAAATTATACACGGGGAACATAGGAATTAATCTTGTGGGAAAAGTTTTGTTAATGGATGAGCATTGTGGATCAATATTAATTGGTTATTATTAATCAAAAGGTACCTACTAAGGACAAAGCTGAGACTTGAAATGAAGGACTTTATTTGATACCAGAAGTCGTGGGGCTCAGATGGGACATTTTTATTTCCCATTACAATTCTTTTTGAGTCTTTTTAAACGGCCACTCTTCTGCATGTGCCACCTCCCTGCATCCTGCATTGCTACGAATGCCAGCTGCCCTTCCACTTCAGACTATTGAATTTAAGTCATTAAATTGCCCCCAGAGCAATTGTTGCTAAAGTATACTTACACTAACCTTTAAAACAGATCGGAGGCTTCACGTGCCCAGAATCTGGCCCACCTCTCCACCTGGTCTAGCAACCTTCCTCCTAAAGCACACTGAAACAAAAATGCTGTTTTGGTTTTAAGATTTCAACAGTGGAGTTACTTATGGATAACATATGGAGGCAGTATACAACATATGGAGGCAGTATACATTTGCACACTTGTCTGTGAAAGCAGCTCAAGCAGACATGACATGCAAAAGAATCTGCTGGCCATCTGAGCTTGTGAACATTTCCAAGAGCTTGAGCAATTCAGAATTGCTCACCCCAAAGACATAGCTTGGTCTCCTGAGGTGCTGTTCTCTGTCTAGATTTCTCCTATGCTAGTTTTGATCGTTTTCACTCCTTCCCTTAACTTGATGATTGAGTAAAGGTAACCGTCTTGCTGTACCACAAAGGCAGTAACTACTTCCTGGCAAGTAGAAACACTCTTAAATCTTTCTGAAGGATAATTTCTGTTGAGCTATAGGCAGAATGAGCGTTATCTAAGGACATAAACACGTGTCTGTTACCCCCAAATCTGGGCTTTTTTATTTTTTCTTTTTTCTTTTATTTTCCTTTTTCCCTCTTTTTGTAATATACTGCTTACATAAGGTGGGCAAGTGATTTTATTTTTCTTCCTCTGCATTTCCAGAATGACAGTACAGCTGTGCTACCTCCGAAGGTCCCATGCAAATTAATTCTTTAAAAAGATTACAAGGGGCTGTGGCAAAAGAAATGTTAGCTATTATAACTTATCATTGTAACCGTGAGCAAGTTGTCCGTTTTTTTTCTTTTTTATCTCAAGGGATCCCGACCTCTACTGGATTATCTTCACTGCGCCAGGGTGCAGATAAGACACCAAATGGTTTCCATGGATGTATTCATGATGTCCGCATCAATAATGAGCTGCAGGATTTCAAGGATTTACCGCAGCAGTCACTAGGAGTCCTTCCTGGCTGCAAATCCTGTAACATCTGCAAGCATGGCATTTGCCGGTCCCTAGAGAAAACAAGTGTGATTTGTGAATGTCACCCAGGCTGGACAGGCCCGCTGTGTGACCAGGAAATTGGAGATCCATGTCTTAACCACAAGTAAGCTTGAACGAATGCTGATGGAAGGGCAGAAGCTTTATACCTAATGCATATTTCACAGCTCATCTTGTAAAAACACACGTGACTATTTTTGGAGGTGCTGGGTTCCTGCATGTATTATTGATAGTTGTGAGGCAGCATCCATGGCAACTTTCAATTTACATTTCTTGTTTTGATGCTGTTCGCTCTCTGAATGGCCTCTTGCTCCTGGAGGAGCTAAGCTGTGAATACTGCTGGTTATACTTTCAGAGGGTGTATACTTTACACATTAAAATAAGAAAGCTTCTGTTAATAGCTGTGTATTACCTCTGAGGCAGGCTGTGTGCATTTATCCAGAGGAGAGCTAGCTATGAGATGGGGGTACACATTTGAGTGATACTCTTGTAACAGCACTGGACACGGCATTCCGATTAACTCCCTGAAGACCACTATGCAATCCAGTGAGAACAGTTTTAAATTTCTCAAATAGCTGACTTTAATATTGCACTCTGAATCTCCCTCTAAAGCAGAAGTTTAAAGGACAGCGTGGAGTCACATGCAAAGGGAATATAAAGCATTCGTAGTTCAAAGGCTCAGTAACCACATCTCCATCAGAAATGCTGGATGAATAGCTTGCTTATGGCTAGTACGCAAGGAAACAGTCCCAGACCGGCAGTCTGCATAGTTCAGTGCTGTTTCATAAGCAGATGGAAGTGCTTTGGCCTTAGACACTACTTTGGTTGCACTGTCTTTGCAAGGGGCTTTTCACAAGCACATACTTTTGACAGGTAAATTGACGTAATGAATAATCTCTCTGGTCAGTGAGGGAACCAATCTAACTTTCAGAAGTACCATTTTAAACTTGCTTCTGGGACTAATTCTGCAAAGCACTGAACCCTGGAAGGTGTTGAGAAGCACCTGACAGATTACAGACCAAAGGTATGAAGACCCAAAGAAAGAAACTCTCAGAGACCCAAATAATTCCTTGAGCTGCCAACCTCAATGTGAAGCAGTTCTGGTTGGACAGAGAAAAGCGAGGGAGTTCCAGATGTTTACACAATAAGAAATTGCCTCTCCTGTGATCCAAGGAGGGTATGCAATAATGAATGTAGCCCCTTTGCTCAAGAAAGTAGCTGTGCATATTTGTAATACAGTCTTACTGTCCTACCTTTCATTAAGTCACCTTTGGAGTTGTCTCCTTAGAGACAAGCCCTTTGTGTCCAGGGCAGTACGTTACCCCGCTGACAGATGTCTGCTCCAACATTCACAGATTCATCTCAGTGAGGTAATGCAGCCGTAAGGAACAGGTAGCTGATGGTAACACGAGATTGGTAACACCAAGCACAACTTTAGTTAGTGGGACAGAAAATACAGCTTCGCAGACCGTGACCCACTTTATTCCAGTATTTTGCATGTCTTGACCTGCTTTTGCTTTCACTGTTGAGCTGATGTTGCTTTTACTATTTGTGCTTTCTAGTTGCATAGATTAAAAATGAAAGGTGCGAGGGTTCAACATAAACAGGAGAGAATTTTAAAGGACCAAGAACAAAATAGATAAAAGACAAGCATTGGTTAATGTCCAATAGGACCTGATGGCTTATAAGCCCTGGGCAGTTTTCCCTTAAATGGTGTTTCCTTCTTCCTGTCCTCAGCCTGTTCCAAGTCTGTCCTTCTCCCAGAAGTGGGGATGGTGTCAGAGAGCCTGCTGAGGATCAGCACCCTTCCCTGTGGTACTGCTCAGACATACCACAGCTCATTGCAAATCCCATGAGCCAGGGAGCCCTTCAGCTAGAACTGCCTGATTAAGTCTGTGCTTAGCTTTTCCACGAGGGCCTTTATTTATCACACTGTTTTTCATCACCTGATAATATTTGTAGAGTAACCCTGCTAAGGAAGCCTGGGCATGCAGCTTGATTGTTCGCACGTTGTTCCACGTGGTGATCCTGTAAACCTGAGCTGTCTTGTGTGGATGCCAAGTATTGGCCCATGCTCACAGAGGAGCCTGATGTTTTCCAAGAGATCACTTAGAATCACAAATTCCATTCTCTGGATATTTTCCAGTATTCACTGAAAACTCACAATTCCTTCACTGTGTTTGACACGACTGCTGTTTCTTGGATCCCTGTTCTGGTATTAAATGGGCAGAAATGCCAAAATCCAAAATTAAATATCCCTGGGAGAAGGAACTTTCACATCTAGCACAGGCCAGCTCTAAATACTTCTCTTTCTCCAGGTGTCTGCATGGTAAGTGCATGGTGGCCAATGTTGCTTACACCTGTAAGTGCATGGAGGGCTACACAGGCATGTACTGTGACAAGAAGAACAATTCCTCAAACCCCTGCAGGATTTTGAAATGCAACCATGGGCAGTGTAAAATTTCTGAGCACGGGGAACCCTACTGCGAATGCGACCCTAACTATAGTGGAGAACATTGTGACAGAGGTATGCTTGGCCACAGGGACCAGGAGGTTGGTCTGCTGTATTTCTGGTTTACATCTTTGTTTTCACCTCTCTCCCCTGTAAAGATTCCCAGCTTCCTCCCTCTGATGCAGCTGGGCAGGTTTCAGGGGGCATCCCACAGATCACGCTGCACTTTCCTGCTAGGGCTGGGGCTCTCACCTCTTCTGCCCTGACCTGAAAAGGTTCACTGGAACTCAGTGAGTTCTAACTTCATCCCTTCTGCCCTCGTATCTTCCTGTACAGAAGGAAGGAGCTGGCTTGTATTATTGCTATTTAGGCTATGCCTTGTCTGTGAACGAACCACAGACTTCCCAAATTATAATGTACAGTCTCACCCAAATGTATCTGGCTGTGACCAAGTACCTGCACAACAGCACACGCATTTTCAGGTATCCCAGATTGCTGGTGTCATGCAGAGCAGGCTGACCTTTGATCCTGAGAAGCAGATGTAAGATTAATTCATATTTTGCTGGAATGTTGCAGGATTCAACACTCAGCATACTTTAAGGCATTTCCAGAACTGCTGATCAAAGCCAGCAGGCCTGCGTGGCCTCTGCTTTGTGCCGGATATTGCACATTTGTGTAACACAAGCTCTGTTTTGATGGCAGGTACAAAGCAGTAAAAGATTAGTCCTGCTCCTAGCATCTGTTTGCCTTGAGTATCGTTACATGCGCAGGGCTGCTTGCTGATGTGCGGGGAATATCTGGCAAAATAGTTACGCATTTTTCCTTGACATCTCTGTTGTCTTATCAGAGAATCTCTGCCAAGGAGAGATAATTCGAGAAGTAGTCCGTAAGCAGCAGGGCTACACGTCGTGCGTCACTGCCTCCAAAGTACCCCGCATGGAATGCCGTGGTGGCTGCAGCAATGGGCAGTGCTGCGTTCCCCTCCGAAGCAAACGGCGGAAATACTTCTTCCAGTGTGTGGATGGCTCCACCTTCACAGAAGAACTGGAGAGACATGTGGAATGCGGCTGCTCAAAATGCTCATAAGCCCTTCTCCGGTGTCTTGCCACTTTAATCAGCTCAGAAGTGCTATCAAAATGGGACCTATTTACTTTCAGAGTGAAGAAGAAGAAAAAGAATTATTAAGTATATTGTAAAATAAACAAAAAATAGAACTTATTTTTATTATGGAAAGTGACTATTTTCATCTTTTATTATATAAAGTATCACACCACTTTGGGTATATGTATCATATAGTGAGTTATTTTTACCATGAAACTTTTTTAACGGTTGTAAGAAAAAAAAAATAAAAAGTTAAAATTTTAAAAAACTATATATAAAGAAAACATAGCCTAACAGGAGAAATGGGGGGGAGGGGTGGACTTATATGTATGCACAATGGACAAATGTAAAGGTGTTCCAAGGACCTGCCACGGCATTGATACGGGCTGAAGAAATCTCCAAGGTCCTGGGTTGGGTCTCGTAAGAAAGTGGATCCCCGTAAGTGACAGCCATTTCGCCTACCCAGGCACCCTGAAAAAGCCTCCCCCTTGGTCCCTTGCTCTGCCTAACACTGCCGATGCTGTTTTGTTCCTGTACAGTGGCTCCGCTCGATGTTCTTGAACTGGTTCCCTATAGCACGTAGGCACTGCCGTAGCTTAAGGCTAACTACATTATTTGACTATTGTAATACTGTAATACATTTTTGCTGTGTATGTTGTATTTATCTGTGTTCACAATATATTCTTCAACAATTGTATCTATAGAGCACAGGCAGCTTTATCCAAAAGATGGGGACAAAGAGAAAGAAAGTGGGGAAATATATGTTGCTTTGGGAAATTTGGGGGCAAAATGTGAAATAAGTGCTAAGTAATGCCTAATAAATGACATAGTAGCTTTGTGTTAACTCCTAAGCTATGTTATTTCCCAGGTTTGTGCCTTCTTGCTCCTGACCTTGAGCCCTTTTTTTTTTGTATATGAACTATAAGGAATGCACTGCTACATAATTTGTCACGCCTTGACACTTTAACTTGCAAAGGTCATAAAGAGCATGAAAATATTGCAGGTGCCAGAATGCCCCTGCAACGTAATGGCTTTTGCCCTCGCTGTCACTTCAGCCATGGATGCAAGCTGGGCTGCTGCTGCCTGTTCATCAGCACAGGTGCCAAGCAGTTGGCTGCCTTTCCACAGCTTTTTTAATGAGCAGAAGTTGCACTATAGCCATGAGAAGGTACTCAGCCAATATTTGTTGATCTTAGCAGCGCTCTCTTCTCTGCACTGGGAGAGACATTTACAGCTACATCCCTTTCCGTTCTCACATTTGGTGCAGACTGACTAGTTCAGCCAAAGCTTTTCCATCTGCACTATTTTATATCCTGCACTTGTTTCTCCCAAAGGGCTCCCATTAACTTTAGGTGTGTTCAGAACAAATGCTGAACAGGAAGCAGAAGTCATTGCAGGGATAAATTCTCACTGTGCATGTGAGACAAAAATTGACTCTTTGGGAGTGAGTTTGATTTTTTGAAGGTTTTGGCAGGGCTACGTTTCAGGGTCAGTAATATGTGCAAAGAGTACCACGAATACCTTGAAGTTCCTCTTACTATAAATTTTAAACATCCCTATCAATAACTGTTCCATTATCAGTGTAATTTCCTTCATTCCCATGTATAACACGTATTACAGTCCTTTCTTCAAGAGAGATCGATGAAATCAGATGCTATTTCTAGCAGCCAAAAGCCCCCTTTGGGAATGCTCACTGGTCTCACCGAAGAGCTCATGGGCTCCAGCAGCGGACAAGTAGGAAAGCTGAATCAAGTGAATGCATACATTTTGTCTGAATGACGCTTCAGAAAGATCCACAGACTGGAATCCTGCCATGAAAAGTACAAATGATTTTCATTTGTACTTTTTTCCCGCTAAAGAAAAGTGGTCATGTAGCCATCGTACAACCAAAAAGCTCCAACATGCTTGTTGTTCTTCTATTACTTAAATCTCTCCTTAACTGCAGCAGTTCATTCATATTTCTTTGCTACTGCCAGAGCAACTTGAGTAGAAGGGACATAATCAATAGCACAGCCTCCTCTCAAGATAAGTGTCAGTACGTGGAGCCCGCAATCGGTGAAACAAAAAACGATCTCTAGTTAGTGCTGAAATCTGATTGAAATGGGAGAGTTCAAGAGCCAGGGGAAAACTAACCCTGGTTGCAAATGCTATGGACTTCTTTCTATTTTGGATATAGTGTCAGAATCTCAGAGCAGCTGGAGTTTGTGGTGTATAACAAAAATCACCCAAACCCACAGATTTAAAAATTCATGCAAGTAACTGTAGGCACCTGCACAAAGATGTGCCTGGCACACCACTACCATGAATGTTTCATTCCTGCTTAATGCATTTTAATTCCTAAAGAAGCAGCTGCTGTTACGCCAGGCAGAAGAAATCCAGAGTAAGCAGCGGCTTACAAGCCCGCTGTGTGCTCTACTGCACAGCTCATGGCCACCGAACTGCCCAGGCCCGCAGAAACGCTGCCCCTCTTGAACACTAACCCAAATCGCGTTCGCTTTGTCCCTTGAGCAGCAGCAACACACACGAGAAGGAAGGAACATTTACCTGTGGCCTCATACCTGAGTGCTTTAAAAGGAATAACCTTGACTGGCAAGACAAAAGCCATCAACTTCTTGTTAACAGATCACTCTGGGATTTATTTAACCAAGGCCTTGCAGCAAAGTGACCAGCAATAACTCGGCAAGGCTGGCCCTGTTCCTGGCCCCTTTCTGTCCTGGCATTTCAATGCTAAGTGCTGGGACAAAGAAATAAGAATATCTATTTTGTAACCAAATGATGCAATTTTTGTATGCTTTTAGGCAGCACTTGCCATTGGATAGTGATGCTTTATGTCAATGATTCTATGACTTGCTATAGAATTATTTTATGTTAAAAAGAAAATAAAAAGCATTCAGATGTGCCAAAAAATGTGAGGTTAACTAAAGTGTAATTAGCTCTGAAAGCTTCTCTGTAACCTGCCTAATGTTACAATAGATTTCAACTACTGTGGGTACAGTGCAGTAGTTTTTACCTCTATAAAGTTTAATATAAAGTGAAGAAAGATGCTAACCCTTAAAAAATGGCAATGCAGACTGGTGTGAACTGATGTATTTTATTAATAGATTCTCATTGTGATATAAGTTTAAATAAATTGTTGGGTTATGGAAGATTGTAACATACCTTACGTTGTAATGCAGATTATTTCTCTCTACGTGTATTTAAGGTGTTGAGTAACCATTTACAGTATCTGAGTTTAGCATCAGTGCAGTAGCTCAGAGAAAGCGCTGGGGGACAACACAAGTTCATCTGGGGCAGCTCCTGTCTGAGAATGGCTGCAGTTAAACACACTCTTAACAGGTCTAACATACTTTGATAGCATCCAAACTTAATTCTTTAGCAGTCTTACATGCACAGATGAATAAAGCCACATAGTTTTTGCCCCTAGTCATTTTCTTCAATGAAATGCTTTTCTTTGCTGCCTTTTTAAAACTCTTTCAAAAAAAAGGCCTGCAGCAAAAGTGCCCTCATTAACTAGTGATAGAATAAATGGAGAAATATTGGGAATTCAGGGTCACGGGAGGTCTGACTGAGGAAAAGGAAGTCACTCAGCCAACAGAGGATGACAGGATCTTGTGATGTCCTGACATACTTAAATTCCAATTTGCTGCTGTATTTCTGTAGCTGACTATTATTAGTGCCCCAGATGTAACATACCACTTCTGTTCATTACATTCCAACCTCAGGATAGAATAAAATGAATCTCCCACCCAGCACTCAGCCTTCCCTGGCCTGTATCCCTACTTAACACTTGCATATTGCCAATTATGCTTCAAACTACAGCATTTATGGTTGTCTTTGCCACTCCATGAAAAACTGGTGACAGCATTCAGCCAATAAAAACACTCCTGCTTAATGAGTATCATTAAGCCTGAACTGTGAAGGTTAATTATGTAATTGTAGCAGATGGTAGCATTTTCACCTAAAGCAAACCCAGCTGAGCCTACTAAAAAAGCTAACTGGGACTATTCAAAAACGTCCAGGTACTGGTTCAAGTAACTGCTTTATGCCATAATTATTTGGGGTTGCTTATGGCTTTATGGCGTGCAGGTTCCTCATACCGCATACAGGCAACTGTGGCCCAAGGGCAGAATGCTCCTGTGTGCAGTGCCTCTAGGTATCACTCTATCTATTGGTCTGTGGCAAATAATGCGGAGAAAAAGTTTATCTTATCTCCCTTTATCCTTTTTTGTTGTTGTTGTTGTTTGTTTGTTTACTTGGCAGGGACTAGTCCGATTGTGTTCCTGCCTGTAGGGTGTTTTGCTATGGGTTTTGCATTGGTCTCTGTGGGTCCTGAGACTTCTGGTCTGTAATTTTTTAAGTTATCTTCCAATTATTTGCATAAGGCTATGAGGCTCCTACAAGACAGCATCTTCCTTTTGTGGGCTAGGCAGCAGGAATAGGCTTGATTTTGCCAATCTTAGGGTGGCCTTGAGAAATCCCATTGGTTTAAGGCCAACTAGATGTTAAATGGGATGAAGTGACTTGCAAGTCCAGGATCATTCTGTGTGTGAGCCAAGCCAGAGAGTTTTTCCAGGACACACTGTATAGCTTTTGAGTGCAACTGAAGAGAACTTGAAAACAAGATGTTCCAAAACAGCATTTGGGCCCCACCCTTGAAACCAGAACGGTGCCAAGAGGCTGTACTGCCAGCCATTGGTAGAGGCCTTCAGGCCTTAAGGTGCACGCTTCAGCGTTGTGAGCCAAGCCCCAGCCTTCATTCACCTCACACCACCTCCACGCATCTCTGCCCCATGCTGGGGCCTGGCTCTAATGCCCTGGGACCACTGGAGCATGGGGCCCTGCTGGGGCTGACCACTGCCACCCGTGCTGGGGTCCCTAGGTAGGCCGTGGGCCTGCAGGCAAGCTGCAGCCTTGGAGCACCCCACTGAGGTGGCTCTCTGTGTTCCCCGCACCCTGCTGAGGGGCTCGTGGCCTTTCATTTCCTCATTTGTACGTCCATGTGCCTATTTCAAGCATGGGCACTGCAGGGCCGCTGTGCCCAGCCTGGCCCAGCCCAGCTGCAGGGAGCAGAGCCGGTTGCTGGGAGGCCAAGCCCGTGGCAGCAGTGCCCAGCATGCCCGTTCTGTCCCAGCTGGGACAACACGCAAGAAGCGGGGGTCAGCACCTGCTCTGGTTTTGTTAGAATCATAGAATCATAGAATATCCTGAGTTGGAAGGGACCCTTAAGGATCATCAAGTCCAACTCTTGACACCGCACAGGTCTACCCAAAAGTTCAGACCATGTGACTAAGTGCACAGTCCAATCGCTTCTTAAACTCAGACAGGCTCGGTGCAGTGACCACTTCCCTGGGGAGCCTGTTCCAGTTGTTAAATCATTTTTGTTTTAAATTATAAAATAGGGATTGATCCTGTGCCATAAGCTGGCTAGTGTTGTTCATATTGGTCCCGTGAGGAAGAAGCACCCGCAGGCCTTGCAGTCACTGTAACCAGGAGATTGCAGTTTCATCCTGGGAATCTGAAGGAACCGGCAGTGCCAGCATGACCCAGCCGAGCCCTGGAAGGGCATGTGGGACCTGGGATGTCCGGTGCCTTCCCACAGTGCTCACCTGGCGCCATCGCTCCCGCAGCAGGATGGATGGATGGCTTCCCATGCTGGCTGCTGCCTGCGCGCCGCAGGGGCCTCAGGACCATGTCACGACGGCAGTGTCACAAGGCTGCATAACTGCTGTGTGTCTGTAGAGTTTCTTACCCAGCAGTGCTGTACCCTGAGCCAGTAGCAGCACAAGTGCTACCTGTTTTCTGTGCAAGAAAGTCCAGCTGTTCTTCCGAGTGCCTCCAGCCCTCAGAGGGCCCTGCAGGCAGTGAGTAACTCCTCGGGCTAGCAGTTGAGTGCACATACTGTACAAGCAGTACTTAATAGCATAGGGAAGTTTATATGTACACCATTGCAGCTAGGGACATCCCATAATCTCACGGGCAGGGGGAACAGACATTGCTGCAAGATTTGCATAGCTTTGCATCTTGTTCCTACGTGATCTCTTGACCTTCTCCTTTCTCAGGGCTTTTCTGCTTTCAAAGTAAAGTGATCCTCAGGGTAGTCTGTGGATTACACTGCCTTCTCCTACAATTTCTGACTTGTCTCCATGGCACAAGGACCACTCCTGTTCCCTAAGAATAATCCTTTACAAATGCATATTTTATGTGGAGAGGAAGAATACAAATCCTATGTCTGAGACACATGGAAGGGAGGAAAGAGGGTTATATGAGTCCCGCAAGATCAATGGCTTTTGTGTTCAGGGGAAAAGCTCAAAACGCAGGGCAAATCAGGCCATTACATTTTCAGTGGTCCTCACAGTCTTTCAGCAGCCTTGACCCAAGCAGCTCCCCCTCACCTACTGCCACTATGTAGGACAGGGGAACCCACAGCTGGCATGCCACCCAAGGCTGCCAGGCCATGCACTGCCATCCCCACCCTGCTCCTGCACTTGGCACCCTCAGCCTTTGCCACCACCTTGTCACCAGTGCAGAGACCCAGAGCCTGCTGATCCTGGCCTAACTAGGCAGAGGAATTTCTACAAAGACAGGAAAAGGCAAAATTTAGGTACATATTCAATCACCCTGGCAAAATGCCAGGAGGTGCTAGTCCAGAGCAGGTCTGTTCTTTAGATTCATCCTTGGAAACTGATCTGAAAATTAAAAATGTGGCAGGAATATCACAAAGCAGATAATGGACATGAAACTTAAGAAACCTGAAATTTTGTGAGGTGACAAGCAACCGAAACCATGGTCCTCCACTGGGAAGTGCCATTAATGGCAGGCAAATTACCTAGCCCTGCCTCAGATACTTTGCATGCAGAGCCGGGTTACGGAAACCACACACCACAAAGTAATTTACACTGGGACTTTGAAGCATGCAAGATGCTATCATGCTTTCACTTACCGTGAGATAAGAGCATGCACACCAGGCAGTGCCTACGAGGAGCTTAAGCTTCCTTAATCACACCGATCTCTTAAACTGTCATTGTTTATTCTGGGTAAAGCACTCATTGAATTACTGGGATGGTGTTTTTGTTTATTTAAATTTATATATCTTACTGTGCTGAGATAAAAGGCAAAATATGGTTTACGTCACAAAGATCCAAATACATCAAGTTGGTCATAGCAAGATAAAATAAGATTCTAATATAACACAGTGATGAAACATTTCTTGTCTAGCCCTGAAACATCTATGTAAGTAATGTTTTGTTTGTTTGTTTTAAAAAAAAAGTCCCTGACTTTGGGTGTGTCTTTCATATAAAATCGTCTCAAGTGGTTTCATCCCACCTGGGCACTGTATAATGTTTTAGCATAGTTGTAAACAACAAACACTTGGAATTGGCTATACAAATGCACATATATTTATATATACACATGCAAGAACTATATTTCTTTTATTTCTGGATGACCATGAATTCACTTTCCGATGTATTTATTATTACTTACGAGCTAGTCAAGGCAATGTAGTGACTAATGTGCAGGTAACTCCAGTTTAAAAGCACTCATAACCTACAGATCGATTTGACTTGCAAATTAATAAATATTTGGAACCTGTCACAGGCTGTGTTAAACTTCCAGTTTGAGCTAAACCTCTACTCTGAGACAAAGATAGCTGCGAGTGGATCTTGGGTTGTTTTTCATATATTCTGTCACAGTTGATGATGTTTAGACAAAGTATTTTGTGTTCTTGTGAAGCAATTCTTAAACCAAGCTTTCAGATTTGTTGATCTTGTTTTTAACTGAACAGCTCTCCGTTTGGTAATTATCACAGAGCCCTTTACTTACTCCCATTTTTTACATGGGAAAACAAGAGGATTTGCCACATAAAATAGCTTAAATTGGTCACCCATGATAGTCATATGCATTTATATTCAGAACTTGCTCCTCAGAAACCCATGCAGAAAATATATATATAAAATATATGTTACAATATGTAATATATATTATATAATTTATATATTTTTTCTCTCTCTCTGAAGTCAGAGACAAAAACTAGGAAATCAATCACTGAGTCCGCAGTGCTGGAAATAGAGAATTAAAGATGTTCGTTTCCTCAGCACAAGGCTGGGTCTGGGTGTTTTCTGCCTGTTAGAAGACAGCAGGAATTGGGCATCTGTCAGTCTGTAGACTTCTCTTTTTTTGATTTCCGAGGTGGTATGTGTATGTTCATTACTGACACTTCCCAGAGACAGTAGATCATTTCTGTTAAAGTAAAAAGAAGGTATGTAGGAAACATAGTCAAGAGTGCAAGCCCTGGAAAAAAAATATCTCAGGATTAAAGTACTGAAAAATCTCCTTGCAGATCTGTTTTTCCCAACCCTTCCAGAGATGCCAGTGAGACACTGCATGGATCACTTCACACAAAACATTCCACACTGCACAGTTTGGTACGGGCAGGAAATTAAAGCCTGTATCTTGCGATCAGAGTGTGTATTTCTGAAAGGGCACAGTTCGCTTCCAGGTAGCAGCTACATCTTTGTGTTCCCTAACACATATGTAAATGCCTTTGTTTAACATTTCAGATGCAAGTTATAACGCAACGGAAAACTGCAAAGCCACATCAAAATTTCCCCAGAACACCCCAGTGGACTTTCCACAATTACATACAATTTACAGGAAGACACGAACTCTGCAGCTTTGTTTATATATTTGTAACTTCCTCTAAAGAGCAAGAATAAACATTAAAAAGACTTGAGTAATTTTTTCAGATGCAGACATTTGAGACGTGAAACGTGATAAATGGGCAATTGTATCCACAGGAGAACTTTAGCTTCATTTTACATATATGTGTGTGTGTATAAATATATAAAGAGAGATACATATCCTTTTATGACATGTTTTTAGAATGAGACCTAACAAAATACTCAAAGCAGATCGCAGAACCCTTAGCAAGGCAACTGGGCTTCCTTATAGTGCACACAGAGGTGGTCAGCACGTGGAACAAAGCTCTGCCTGGCCCTAACGAGCAGGAACTGAGGGCAGGTCTACATCTGAGAGCTTCCTTTAGTAGGGCTGTAAAGAAAAAATAAATAAATCCTCCCCTGGAGGTGCTTGTGACCGGGACTAAGCTAAAGTGGTAAAAGTGTTTTTTTGGTATGTGTGGAGAGCAGAGGATGAGGAGGGGGTAGTTCCTGTTGCCACGCAGTAACAGCGAGCACACCTCTTGCCCAGGAAGCTGATCTAGTCTCAAATCATTTTGCCAAGGGTTGCTTCAGCAAACGCTTCTGCTGGTGCAGCTCCAGGCACATCGATGGGGAAACTTCAGCTTTCACAAGGAGCTGATAGCCAAGTCCTCCTTCTGGGCCACAGCTCTTAGAGCAATCTTAGATCTGAGTAATTGATGTAATTGTGTGTGGCATTCTATCACAGAAGGGGAAATGGGTGCCTGCTCCGAGTTTTTGATGTAAAGCTTTTCAGTTGTGAGCAGCAGGCGAGCCCTAGCCAGGTCAACTGCCGGCAGCGGGGCATGCAGTGGCAGCCTTGGCACAAAACCTTCCTCGTGAGGAGCAGGAGCTTTTGGGGTCCAGGCCCTAGCAAACAAGTGGAACAACATCCTGAAGTTGGGCGAGCACTTCCAGCCCCTCTCAGGAAAAAGACAGCACAACATTTTTATTTATCATCTTTATTTACCAATAAAGAACATCCCTGCGCCCTCCCCACGTAGGAGGCTTCTTAGGCCAGTGGCATCCTGGCTTGCATCAGGAGTAGTGCAGCCAGCGGGTGCAGGGAGGTGATGGTTCCCCTGTGCTCTGCTCTGGTGAGGCCGCACCTTGAGTGCTGTGTTCAGTTCTGGGCCCCTCACCACAAGGACATCAATTAGTCTTTCTTTCTCAATTCCCCCTTTTCTTTTTAATCTAGAAAATCTGTCTGCTCCTTGACAGATTGTTTCTGTCTAGAAAATACTTCCCTTCTTCTTTGCCTCAGCCTGTGCTTCTTCCGCTCCTCATAGCTACTCCCGGTTTGATGACATAGGAAAAGGAAACAGCATAAAATACAGAATATAAAAATCCCAAGAAATAACAGCAATGCAAGCGAGGGAAAGCTGCTTGATCCTAAAATTAAGTAACCACCTGGTAAGCTCATCCCAAATTTCTGTAAAACCCCCCAGGGTATCATCCATCAGTGCTAGATGGAAGAGTTTTGATTGTTCCCTAAATTTCTCAAGATCTCTCTCGATTCTTTCGTCTTGTTTTACGTATGAGCAGCAACTTTGATTACAGCGCGCAGTCCGCCGCCTTTGGCCACCAAGTCTAATGCCATTGGGTTTTGCAGTACTACAGTAGAGAGCTCACGTCAACCAGTAATGCTCTCAGTGCGTCTATGGTCAAATTGTCTTTTTTCTCCCATGTGGCAGAAATATTTACTAATGCCTTTTCTAAGTCACTCACTCCTGGGGACGGCATGAGCCAACGCACAAAGCTGGGCTAACCCGCTGGCCTAGCGACTAATGGGTTGGAAGGTGTCGTTTAGTCTTTGTCCACAATGTCCTTAATAATCCTGCTGGTGGCCTTGTCTGATTAAACACTCTGCTCTGAGGGATAACATAGCCCAAGGTACAGGTCCCATCCCAGTGGTCTGGCAAGGATTTTCTGGCATGGCCATCCCCACATAACCACCATAATCCATCTGGTACGCAACTATAGGAGTAATTGAGTAGTAGGCCTGCCATGATTGGTGCCGGACAGCCTGAAGAGTCTGACTGGGTATCCTTGCTGCATATGGTTGCTCCATTAAGAGCACTTAATTTGAAGTGTCCCACTCTTGGGGCAGTGTCATTCTTCCTTTGTATAAATATTGTTTTCCTCAGTTCCTGTAACTCAAATTTAAGAGAATGAATGCTATTGTTTCCGCAAGTGTAAGGCGGCACTGGGCTTCCTCTCGCTGGTAAGGGGGATGAGAAGCCCCAGCAAAGGGTCTCCCCATTTGGAAGTTTGCTTAGTTGCTGTCCTGGAGGGCAGGATTCCCCCACCCTCCAGAGCAGGCTTTCCCCGCTAGGCAGGGTAGAATTTTTTAGATTGTCATATGGCCAACTCCAATTTGTGTAGGACACTGGAACTCCGAAAAGGGGAGATTCTATATTCCCTCTGGGGAGGGCTGTGCATGTCCAGCAGGACAGATTTAAGGCATTCACCATTCCCTCGGTGTTGTTAAAATGTAAATTTCCTTCCCATGCCCCGGCAACCCCTAAACCCCACACTACAAACAAAGCATTCATCATTCTGTTTCTTGAGCGATAGGCAGAGCGGTCCTGTTTGCTTAACTGTCCAGGATGGCTTCTGCGCCTTCTTAACCCGGGTGTGATGAATCCAGGGAGCTTGTTCTTTTATCTTGATAGCAGTGTGAGAAGTCAGCAGCACTTGGAACGGGCCCTCCCACTTGGGTTCCAATGGTGAATCTGAGAGGGATTTAACGTACACATAATCTGCAGGCAGTATGTTATGTACAGGAACATCTAGCCCCTAGTCCCTAGGACCAGCTTCTCAGCTTCTCGTAGTGGTTTCTGTAAACTTACCAAGTACCCTGTTAATACTTCACATCCCACTAGACTAGAAACCCCCTTCTGCACTGGATATGGTCTCCCGTAGAAAACTTCAAACAGGCTTACTCCTTCCTTTGCACTAGGTTTTGTGCGGATTCTTAAAAGCACCAGTGGCCAAGGCATCCCAGCCTCTTGTCCTAACTTAACAATTTGGAGCTTGATTAAAGGCTTCATCTTTTCCACGTGACCACTTGATTGAGGTCAATATGGTGTAGGTAATTGCCAATGTACCCCCAGCAATCTTGTTATCTGCTGTACTATCTTGGCGATACAGTGGGCTCCTCTGTCCGATGATATTACTGCTGGCACTCCAAACCGTGGTAAAATCTCCTGCAGTAATATTTTAGTTACTTCCTTGGCTTTACTTGGTCTGCAAGGGAATGCTTCTGGCCAGCCCGAAAAGGTGTCTGTCAAAACCAACAGATACCGAAACCCTCCTTCTCTTGGCAGTTCTGAAAGATCAAGCTGCCATTGCTGCCCAGGGTGATTTCCTCTCCCTGTCTGACCTAACGGAGCCCCAGCTCCTGTCCTAGGGGATTTTGTAAGATCTTGCACTGTTGCGTTACTTGTCTAACAGTGGTGTATAAATTCGTGTAACTATCCGTTGGTTTAGGTATTTATACAAGGCTTCTGCAACCCAATGGGTCTTCCTATGTTCAGACATTGCTACTGACCATAGCAGAGCTAAGGGAACCACAGTTTTATTCTGTGTGGTGGCCCATTTCCCTTTTTCTACCTTCCCTTCTAAATCCTCTATCAGTTTCAGATCCTCCTTAGAATATTTAGGCTGGCATTCTGTTTGGATTTTACCGTCTGGGATCAGAGACTGTATGTCTGCCTCCCCTTCCTCCGCCACCCTTTTGGCCTCTTTGTCTGCCAGAGCATTGCCAACTTCCTCTTTTCTTTCCATGTAGCCCCATGGGCGTGCATTACTCTGAAAGCGTATTTCCAGTCTGTCCATATGTTAATTTTCTTTCCTTTTCCTAGTTCCAAGGCTCGGGTTAAGGCTATTATTTCTGCCTTTTGTGCTGAGGTGTTGGAGCCAAGGCTTCCTGACTCGACTACCTGCTCAGTAGTTGTTACCGCATATCCTTTACGTGTGCCCTGTCGCACGAAGCTGCTACCACCGGTGCACCAGGTGTCCTCAGCATCCTCCAGCAGTTCTTCTTTCAGGTCTGGATGGCTTTGAATACACGGCCTCAATCATTTCCAAGCAGCCATGTGATACTGGTTCTCCAAAATTTCCATCAAGAACGTGTGGAGCTCCGTAACTGTTGATGGCTCAGGCAAGTGGCTCCTTTCCTTGCCGTTCCCAGGGGTCACAGCCCAGCAGGGATCTCATACCCCGAACAGGTCACCGGTTGCAAGGCAATCTGGGCTTTCTGTGGAGAGCCTCGCTGTCCATTAAGACCAAGGAAGTTCAACAAACTAACCGTCCAGTTTTCTCATTGTTCCTTTTCGCTGGTGGCTATCAGTAAGTCGTCCACACACTGCAGTAGCACCCCTTTCCCGGGGGGGTGCTCCCGTTGTTCAAGATTTTTTGCAAGCTGATTCCCAAGGAGAGTGGGACTATTTTTAACCCCCTGGGAGAGTACAGTCCATGTTAGTTGTGTTTTTCTTCCTGAATCAGAGTTTTCCCATTCAAATGCAAAAATAGGCTGACTGTCAGAGGCAAGGGACAGGCAGAAGAAGGCGTCCTTTAGATCCAACACGGTAAACCAAGCCAATTCATGATTAATTTTAAGAGCAACGTGCATGGATTTCTCACCAATGGGTGCAAATCTTCAGCAATTTGATTTACATCCCTCCAATCTTGTACAATCCAATAGTTCCCATCTGGTTTCTTTACAGGCAGGATAGGGATATTATATTCTGATTCACATTCTTTTAGCAGCCCGGTTTTGATAAATTGATCAATTATTGTTTGAATTCCCTTTCTGTCTTCAGTCCTTAAGGGATATTGCTTTATCCCCACAGGTTGAACCCCTGACTTTAACCTAAATGCTATAGAGGGTGGTGGTTTTGCCTCGTCTGGGCATTTCAGTAGCCCACACCCTTGGATAAACCTGTTTTTTAATCCCCTTTGGTACCCCGTCTGAGCCGGGACACTGTCGAGAGCTAAACTTAATATCTCTATGAATTGGTCATCTTTTACCTTAAACTCAGTTTTTCCTGATTCAAATTTTATTTCTGCCCCCAATTGCTCTAGCAAGCCCCATTCCAGCAGAGGTTTTGCAGAGTTCAGCATGTACAAGAATTTGTGTATTCTCACTTGTTTTGCCAGTGTGTACTTTCAGGGTTTAAGGAAACAGGCCTTTTCATCTGGCCAGCTGCCCCTTGTACAGTAACAAAATCATCAGGGGGGGTTAGGGATGTGACAGTTCCTCCTAGCTGTCAGTCGCATCTTCTACAATTTCCGAAGGTATCTGTTGCTGACTGACCTATGAATAATGAAACCAACTGCTGTATTCCCACTTCGGATCCGGGGTCTGGAGGAGTATGTCTCCTCATAGCATCCCGTGATTTATCCAGGAATTCTGGTGGTGATTCCTTACGTCCCTGCCGTACAGCACACAGGGCTGACCAATTGAAAGCTTTCGGAATCGCCCTCTCCATTGCCTTCGCAGCCCAATCCCTATAATCATCTAACATCCCTCGCTCAGCCAGTCTGTTTGGATCCCAATGGATTTCTGTAAGGGAAAATGTTCCTTAACATCACCTCATCCCGTCTTATCTTGGGCCAGATCCAGAGACGTTTTCAGAATTAACTGTTTTTCTGTTTCGGTCATATGGTCCAATAGTAATCAGAGGTCACCCCAGCAAGGATCGTGCTGTCTGATTGGAAATCGGACGTGGCAGGCCACTCCCAGGGGGTCATTACGATGCCCTTTCGCCACCCCTTTCCAAGTTTCTGACTCAAAGGAGGAAAACGGTACTTTGATAAGAACTGATCCCCTTCTGGTCCTACCGCTTCCCTTAGCGGAACTTGAATTACCCCTTCTTGTCTTCTGGTTCTTGCTGCTGTAGGACTGCTGGGAGATGTTGGGGAGCATCTCTCCCTTTCAGGCTCATTTCCCAGTTCTCTGGCTTAGGGAGGGGGCATAAAAATCAGTCAACTCTCAAAGTCCTCATCTTTTCCTGATTAGTGCAGCATTGTCCTATACTGCAACCTGAACAACACCTGAGCCCTCCCTTATTTTCCTTCTTCTCTAGGGCTAGGACCATGGGATCTTGGGGCACTCCTATCCCACATTCTCGTTGCCATTCAGAATGGTTTTGGAGAGTGATAAACATGTCAGCATGATATTTCCCACCTCAAAAATAATATTAGCTGTAATATGCTGTTGTTATATTGGCTGTTCCCCCTGTCGGTGGCCACTCTTCCCTGTCCTCTAATTTGTACGGGGGTCACCACTGATTACAAGCCTTAATCAGACTTTTCTTGTTTACCGTTCCCCCTGCTTCCCCCACTATTTTCCACCAATGGGACAAAATGCACCCCAAGGGAGATCTTGCAGGAATCTCCTTACTGGGAAATCTTGTGGGAATCTCCTTACTGGATTTAGCTCCCACTTTACTTCACGTGGTCCCTCTTGAAGTGACCGAGTTTTACCACAAACGTCACGGTGACAGTCACCACAAGTCTCAGCGGGAGACCCTGGCCTTCACCTGTCTTTGTGTCAGTCTGGAGTAAGTTTTGACGAGTGTGGACTTATACAGTTTTCCAAAAATTATAACAATAATACCAAGTAACAACAGTAAAAAAACAAAACAAACAAACAAAAAAAACCCACAGAATTTTCTCTTCATCCATCTCCAGCCGGCCTCCTTGCGGTGTATGCAGGACCGCAGATCTGGGCCCGCATACTGGCTTTGCAGCTGTGCTGCCTCTCAGTCACACAACACAGCCAGCAGCCAGATGTCCAGAATTAGCACAATAGACACGGCACCGACTTCTTAGGCTGGCACACAACCCATTCCGGCCACTATGGCCAGGACTCCCAGGTAGCCATATAAACCTTTCACCACAACTTCCCGGGGACTCAAACCCCAGTCCTTAGGAGTAAGCACTAAACGCTGCTACCCTGCGTAGGCCGTGCCCTTTAGGACGTGCAGGTCTCCCTCCCCATATACGTACCTGGGCCGCTACCAGCCCGCTCCTTGCCTTAGCCCACGGTGGTCGCTCAGGGCCGGGGCCTCCTCCGGGAAATCCCCGGGGCGCGCCCAGGCGGGTCCCTGCCCTAGCCGACCCCGATGGAGCAGGAAGGAAGGCCCGGCCCGGGGGCGCCGCGGCGATCGGCCCCTGCAGCCGGGGTCCGGTCACAGAGCCGCAGCGTTGCTGCAGCGCGGCGCACACCGGCCGGGCGCCATGGGGCTGGCTCCACCTAGCTTGCGCGCTCGGCATCGTTAGGGATAAACGCACAGGCATGAGGGAGGGGATAGGGGTATTACGAACAGTTCCGGGGCTCGCACCGCCCTGCGGGCCGGCCTGCGCGCAGGAGCGGCGTGTGGTGGAGGTGGGCTGCCAGGGCCGGGGGGTGAAGGCCGGGCGTCTTCCTCACTAAGCACACGTTTGGCTCACAGCGCCCGCTGTGCTGAGCCGGTAACCACAGAGCCAGCTTTATGCAGACGCGTTCCTTGGGGGAGGTGCTCGCGTGCTGTAACAACGGGAGAGCCTTTCCGCTTCAGCCGGCGTTGCCGCGTCCCCTCGGCGCGTTCGGCCGGCACGCGCAGGGCTGCGCAGCAACGCCTGGCTCAGTGCGGCCGGGCGATTCGTCTGCCCCTCAGTCCCCGGGGGCGTTCAAGGAGAGCGGACGTGGTGCTGGGGGACGCGGCTCAGCGGGTGACGCTGCCGTGGGGCGGCCGGGCCGGGCGGTCCCGCAGGGCGCTCCCAGCCCTCGCGGCTCGCTGCCCGCCAGCCGCCTCAGCGCCGCCCGGCCCGGCCCCGCCCCCGACCTCACTGCAGGCCCCGCCCCCGCGGCCCGGCCCCGCCCCCGCCGCCGGCGCCTTCCCTCGGGCGACTCCCGCCCCACCCCCCCGCGCGGCGATGGCGCCTCCCGATTGGCGGCGGGGCCGTGGGGTGACGG
>CM021743.1:4414500-4584658 GCA_011075105.1 Heteronetta atricapilla | reverse complement strand
CTGGGGGGGCGCCGCTGCGTGCCGGGCCGGGGGCCCCGGGGCTGCTCCCGGCCCCCGGAGGCCGCCCTCGGGCAGGGGAGGAGGGCTCGGGCCCCAGCCCGGCCCCGCGGCGGTGCGGCGCCGCTACCCGGGGGCAGGGGCAGGGAGAGCGGCCCGCGGGGCCTGCGTGCGGCGGGGCAGGGCCGCGGGGCGGGTGTTGGACGCAGCGAGCGGCCGGCGGGCTGCGCGCCGCGCCCGGGTGTCGGGGTCGCTCCGCAGGCAGCCCGAAACGGGGAACTCGCTCGGGTTGCGGAAACGCCTCGTTTCTCGTGTTGTGTCGAGGAAACCAATTACCCGTCCTGGAGCGCGTAATTAGCCATCGCCTCTCGTTAATGCCAGCGCGTGGAAATCGCCGAGCCGACTGTAGTCGTGTTTACAAAAAGTACGGCTCAGGTGGATTTGGGTTTTTCCTCCTGTTATAATATTTAATGAATATTAATGAACAGTATCGTGACTTTGAAGCAGGAACTGTCCGTAGGACTTTATAGTGGTTGGGTAATTTAAAGCAGTTGGAGGTTACTTCTGATGATGATTTCAGGGATGTCTGCTGGGCCTCGGTTCTTTTCTCTAGTAGTGGATTTAAACCTGTTTGAACAACGATGCCAAATGTCAACAAGAAATCTTAATTGCTTAAAATTAGTAGTGGGTTTGTAGGTGCAAGCTTCTGGCTCTTGAAAGTGAACTTTGATGTTGGTTTTGCGTGATGGAAATTGGAAGCGATTGGGCCAAAGAGCAGTGCAGGAACGGTGTCGAAGCAGTTGTTTAGTTCATCTTGTCATTTTAATGTTGCATATTTTAAAGCTGGTGTTTTTTTATAATAGCAATTAATTTATGAGGCAGTGGACTTATTCTGCAGATCTTTGCTCCTGATCAGTCACGCTGACTGAAGCGACAGAACAGCTGGATGTTTGAGAAGGAGCGGGTCCCCAAGGGCTATGGAAGAGATGGGAAAGGCCCATTGATGTTT
Organism: Heteronetta atricapilla; assembly: GCA_011075105.1. Classification (NCBI taxonomy): domain Eukaryota; kingdom Metazoa; phylum Chordata; class Aves; order Anseriformes; family Anatidae; genus Heteronetta; species Heteronetta atricapilla. The sequence continues at coordinate 4,583,652 of CM021743.1, read as the reverse complement.
GGGGGTCATGTGCCTCCGAATGACAGGCACTGCAGTGAAATTGGCTTATATGCCCAAATGGACCGTAAAACTGGGCTGGGCTCCTCATACCGCTTCTAGCCAAAGAGTTTGTAGCTAGGCGGTAGCTACAATTCTCTCTTTTCAGGAGACTTGTTGTTGAGTGAGTGCAAAGTTCTCAGAGGAAGCGAGTATTTAATCAGGTGCTGGAGCCAAATTTCGGAGGGGGGCGGGAAAGTGGTTAACCATTGTACGAGAAGAGGCCATTAGCCTGTTGATAAGAGCCTACAAAGTCGAGTTGAGAAGATTAGCCTGCCACCACTTTTATCCGTGACGTTTAGCATCAAGAAAGAAGCGCGACCGCAATGACTGAGTGCTGTCTCTGTCATAAGATGGGTGAGGGTGAGGCTGGAGGCACCTGCTGGATTTACGGCTTCTGATGCGGATCTGGAGTCTGGGCGTGGTGGTGTGATCCTCCCCTCGAAGGGCCGTTTAAATTTCCCTTGGATGTGATGGGAAGTGACAGGCATTTTAACAGAGGTAACAAACTCAGACTGGGAAGAACTTAGACCAAGTAGTTGGGTGTAATAGGGGAGGCAGGAGTGGTTCTGAGAGCTCCATCCTTGAAAACCTGCGGAGGCTTGTCAGGTCTCGGCTCCCAGAGCTGTAGTTCACCTTGTGTAGCACAGGCAGCATTCCTGCTAGCACGAAGCAGAGGCTGGACGAGATGACCTCTAGAGGTCCTTTCCAACAAACAGCTGTGTGATAGCTCTTCTGAGAAAATCCTTATGAGGAAGAATGGCGGGGGCCTGTAAGAGAAACTTCCAAAGGTTATTTGGGGATGGAGATGACAAACGTGAGCAAAGCGTCTTGTGGAGCTGCCGTTGCGTAAGGTCTGTCTAGAGAGAAGACGCGGGGAGTCATCCCGCGAAAGTGGTGCAGGCAGAATGCTGGTATTTTTGTCTCACGGAAATTCCCCCTTCCTACCTGAGGTGTAGAAAAGGGAAGTGGAAGTTAGATTCAGTAACTCTGTCTTGCTTGCACTTCTTAATAATGCTTTTTGCATGATTTATATAATCAATAGTAATTTCCAAATTGTAAGCCATTTGTAACTGCAGTGGGGTATATGGACAGTTCTCTTCATGTTCATAAACTGGACTTCCTGTGGCAGTTTTTAAAACGCATGTGCGTAAGTTAATGCTTTCCTATCAAACAAATCAACGTGTTGCATGAGCAAGACAAAATAACTGGTGGAGGGTGACTGCTTGTCCTGCTGCTGTCGTCAGCTACGTGCGACTTGTGTTTTCACCAGTGTGCACTGCAGTCTTGCTAAGCTGTGTCAGAACTGTAGCTTGAGGAAGGAAGCTTACCTTAATGCTCAAAAAAAGAGGTGGTTGAATTTCTTATGGAAAGATAGAGTGTGGCTTGGGAGGGGGTTAGCTGAGTTTTCTGTGCATGTGACAGCATTTCAAGGTGTGAATAGTTGCTTGTTGTTCCTTTTTTACCTTTGGTCAGAGGTGTATTTCAAACAATACAATAGAAATGAGTGTTCATTCGTTGTTCTTGGGAGGATTTTTGTTCAATGGCCTCCTGAAAGGTTTAGTCCTAAGTTAAACGCTGGTTTAGTCTTAAGTTTAGGCGTATTGCTTCTGCTGTTTCACAAAGTTAATCAAGCGCTTCTTATCTCCACAGCTTTCCCATGGTTTGGCATGGACATTGGGGGAACTTTGGTGAAACTCGCATATTTTGAACCTATCGATATCACTGCAGAGGAGGAGCAGGAGGAAGTTGAAAGCTTGAAGAGCATCCGCAAATATCTGACATCCAACGTAGCCTATGGGTCCACTGGCATTCGAGATGTCCACCTTGAGCTGAAAGACTTAACCATTTTTGGTCGCAGAGGAAACTTGCACTTTATTAGATTTCCAACTCACGATTTGCCTACTTTTATCCAAATGGGAAGAAACAAAAACTTTTCAACACTACACACGGTGCTCTGCGCCACGGGAGGTGGCGCTTATAAGTTTGAAGAAGACTTTCGCACAGTAGGTAGCCCACCTTTCCTCGTGCTGATGCTTGAAGCATTGCTGGTGACAGGTTGAAACGAGAATTTAATTTTAGAAAAATTGCAGAATGCTCAAAGGTTCTTAGCCATTAACTTCTTTTGCAGTCATAAGCGTGATAATCTAGAAACATGCTTTCTGAGGTAAAGATGCGGGATGGCGTTACGGACAACAACTGTCTTCTAATCTGTCTTTTCCCCAGTGGGAGAATGTACTTAAAGCGCTGAGGGGCTTGGCTTGCTTTGAATTTTCTTTCTTTTGCAGTTCTTGCTGTCAGGTGTTCGGTGCTTGTGGGTGGTTTTTGTTGGATTTGGGCCAGTACATTGTTTCTAGATGTGTGACAGAATGGGTATCTCTAAGGCAGTCTTTCTCAACAGCAGTGGGGTTTGGGACTTTCCTGAGGCGTTTTGACTCTTCCTTTGGTGTTCAAAATGGATCATTTGTTCAGGTGCGGTTCCTGTCAGGTTAAGAGCTGAGAATCTTGTCACTTTATCCAGTGCCAGCACAGCCTAGCTTCAGAGTGGCTGCAGATCTGCTTCCAGAGACAAGACTAGGAATAGAGCAAAAAATCTGCTTCTGTTTCCATTCCTGTGCCAGTCATGCGTTGAGCTGGTGCAACAACTGTTTATGGGATAGGGTAACAATCTGTACAGCTTCATTATCTAAAACCCCACAGAAACGTTTTGTGTTGGACCGGTTCCCTGGTCTGCTCAGCAGTGAGGTTTCACCTCTCCTGCCCGGCAGGGGGGTTTGACTAGATGATCTTCAAAGGTCCCTTCCAACCTCAGCCACTCTGCTTCACAAACAGCTGTGAACAGGGCGAGAGAGGCTGAAATGAGCTGGGGGAAGAGGAGGGGACTGCCAGCGTTGTGATCTGGTAATGAGGTGGTCAGTGGCATGTGACCCAGTCTGACTGGTGCAGCTTCATGATCTAAACCCAGGCTGCTCTCTAAAAGGGAGCTCCTCTGATTCAGAGAGATGCTTTATGGCTTTTTTCTTGGATTACCTGCTCAGTTGGACTCATTATAACTGTTGGAATGCCCTGCTGCAGGTAAGGGAGAGCGTGATCATTCTTTGGAGAGTCTGGAGCCTTCCTGCAATCCACAGAACTTGTTAAATTGTCTTGGTGCTCTATGAGGAAACAACAGCTTAAGTGTCATGTGCAAGACCAAGGAAGAGCCTGGTGTGTGAGGAGCCTAGTGTCCTACAGAATTTCTGACCTGTGCTTTCTTGTAATCCTTGGATAAAGCTGCAGCAGTGATAGCATGCTGTTTAGATTTTTATCTTAGATTTTCACCTGCTGCTATTGTAGAAGTGTCTCTTTGCATTCTGAGATGGGAGGGAACCCGCAGCCCTTGAGGTTGTGCGCATTTGGTTATTTGCACTCTAGGTTATTTGCTTTTTTATTTTCTTTGAGAACGCTACTACTTTTTCAGTGGATTAATGTCTGAGTATCTCAAAAGGTATCTCTGAGCTTCCTAAAGCAGCTATTTATAATGCCTGTCTGTGATGTGATCGATACCTGCGTTTACAGGCAGTCTAATTTGCTAATGGAGGCATTCAGAACTGAGCTCTCCCCTGGCACTGTAGTGGGATTGAAGCTGCTGAATTGGAAATCTGAGATAGCTTCTGGGAGTTAGGCAGGATAAATATACTCACAAATTTGAAGCATGTTTAAGCAATGTTAGAACACACGGACACTGTCTTTGTTTTATTTTTTAACACAGATTGGAAACCTCCAGCTGCACAAACTGGATGAGCTTGACTGCCTTGTCAAAGGCTTACTGTATATAGACTCTGTCAGCTTCAACGGCCAGGCGGAGTGCTACTATTTTGGAAATGCCTCAGAGCCTGAGAGATGCCAAAAGATGCCTTTTAACCTGGATGACCCGTACCCGTTGCTGGTTGTTAACATTGGTTCAGGAGTCAGTATTTTATCAGTCCATTCCAAAGACAACTATAAGAGAGTAACTGGAACAAGGTAACTTGAAAACCTGTGTTGGGGTTGTTACCTGTGGAACGGGGAACCTTCAGCTTCTGCAGTGGTTCTTCTCTCCCTGGCTCAGCCCACATATTCTCTCCCTCATTGTAGTATGGAAGAGGGTTTTTTTTAACCTTTAATTTACAGCTCCATTTTTTTGAAGCCCATCCCCATATTGTTGATATTGAGACATAGCAAATATTTTATTTATCAATAGGTAGAAGCTAGCTGTGCTCCTAGCAAGTGTGGTAGTGAGAGTTACAGTTTTTGTCTTAACTTTTGATAATGTGTCCAGTGGACCTGTGCTTCTGTTGCTCTGTCAGCATAAATGTGTCCATGTGTGTCTTCCTGAAAATCACCAAGGATCAGAGTCAGTGGCACAGTGTCATTTCAGGGTATTTCAGTCTCTGATTAAGTCTTCCAGTTGACATGTAGTTTATTATTATTTATTAGCCATTTATTATCTGATTGTACAGTTAGCTTCTTTGAAATTGCTTGTAACAGTTGTTAATGATTATTGTAGTGAACCTTGAGTAAGAAAGCAGACATTTTGATGTCTTACTCAGATGGCTTTATTTGCTTTCCTAAGTCAGACGTAAGAACCTCTGATGAGGAAGTAGTGTTTAAAAGGAGCTGTTTTTCTGTACTAGTCTAGGTGGAGGAACCTTTCTTGGTTTATGCAGTTTGTTGACGGGATGTGAAAGTTTTGAAGAAGCTTTGGAAATGGCATCAAAAGGAGACAGCACACATGCTGACAAGCTGGTTCGAGATATTTACGGAGGAGACTATGAAAGATTTGGCTTGCCAGGATGGGCTGTAGCATCCAGGTAAGCAAGAATTCTTCGTTGCTGCATGTTTTCTTTTGTGTTTTTTTTTTTTTTTTTCCCTTCTCTTTGTAAGACTGAGGTGGTATGGCTTCAAAAACAAGACCTAAACCATTAGAACTTGCAAAAAGAAATCCTGTGTTACTGTAATCAAGTTACGTTTTGTTCTAGAAGTGTATGTGCTGGGTTATCCTAAAGTTCTGAAGTCACACGCAACCACATGGGCCTTGCTAGCTAGATACCAAAGAGACCTGATGTGGTATGTCATATACAGCTGAGCATTTTTCTTTGTCAGTTTGAAGTGAGCTGATCATAGGAGTGGCAAGAACAAAGTGCAGAGGAAAAACTAATTCCAATTACTTTTTGACTTCCTAGAATCTTTTAGTGCGGCTGTTGTCCAGGGAGAAGGTGAGTGGAAGAGGAGGAAGGCACTTTTTTGTTGCTCTTTCAGTAGTAGTATCTCCTCGTGTCTTTTTTTCAATATATGGTGTACTTTTTTAATATATATAGTGGTCAGTACAGGCACCTGGCATATTATTTTAACTATTTGTCTCATTTGTGAAGGCTGTCGCCTTCACAAGTTTGCACCATGGGAGTTTATGTATTTGACAGAGGGTTTTTATCACAGCTGCTGGTTTTATGTCCACTGGGGAAGATTACTCACAAAGTTGCAGCTTCTCTACCCTTAAATGTAAGAATAAAAAACTTTGGGAGTTAAACTAATGTATACACAACAATTCGTTCAGTCTTTTTGCTTTCATTTGGTAGTAAGGAGGTCTTAATTCACACTAGCTCATTTCTTCTCCCTCTCTAGCCAGCTGAGTACAAGCCTCTACAGAGAGGTTTTAAAATATGTAAACTTTACACTTCTAGTCAGTTCATCTTAACTACCTCTTTGTATCAGTACTTTCTGTTCTCATTTGTTTTTTAAGGCCATTTGAAACCTCTGTGACTTTTTGAATCTTAGAATAATCAGGATTCTGGCTCTGAAGCGTCTTAGATCTGACGCAATCCTTAGTTGTAAAAAATGGTGCGTAGCTATGGAGCCATGTCTTGTTTCTTTTTTTTAAGTGATTAATGAGAAATGATTTACTGTGGATAGTAATGAGCATGTCCTTCTAATCTAGAACTCTGTTTATACAACCTAAATAGCATTCTGTCAGCTGTTTATTTTGTTTCAGAGCTTCGTGTCCCATCATAAAATAATTAACTTCATCTGTTTTACTTCTGCTGCTTTTAGAAGAGAGGATAGGATAAATATTGTGAGTGAGGAAATGAGCATGAGAAGTTGTAGGATCCACCAGTCACTTAGGCACGGACTTCTTTACAGTGACCAGGTCTGTAAAGTAGTCTTGCCTCAGAATAAGACTGTATTTTGTCATAGGTGCTTCTTCGTGAAAATCAGCAATCTAGACAACATGATTTTGTTGGGAGTTTTTATTGTAACAGGATCAACTCTTTCCTGTAAGCAGAGAAATGCACATATAGTATTAGTTGGGAGGTCATAAATTAAACTGTATTACTATGGACTTGAAAAGGCAGCGCCTTATGAACAAGTACTTGACAAGTTGTGTTACAGCATAAAAGCTACATTCTGAAGTTATTCCAGGTACTTTTGATACTTACTGGATTTTTTTTCCTGTTCTAGTTTTGGAAATATGATTTACAAAGAAAAGAGAGAGTCTGTTAGTAAAGAAGATCTTGCAAGAGCCATCTTGGTCACCATCACAAATAACATCGGGTCTATTGCCCGGATGTGTGCAGTAAATGAGGTAAAATCTTCTAAAATGTATTACATGGTTTGATTACTTGGTTTTGGATTGCCTGACTGCAAAAAAGATGCATAATTTTGAATCTTTTAGTGTGTTCTCAAATGAAACAAACTCACGTAGTAATAAAGAACTAAGAATTGGTGTATGATGTCTTCACTGTCTCTGGAGGCTTACATGACTTAAACTGACATTTAGTAGCAGTTGAAAAGCTAACGCACCTTGAAGTAGCAAAGGTGACTGCAGGCCTATGAAAGCACTCATCATTTTCTCCCCCTTGATAGCTAGGTAAAAGAGGCTGGGGGGGACAGGTAAATGCGTGCTGCAGAGAATGCCTGGTGCCAGGATTTGGCATCTTAAAGCCCTGGACGTTTTGGGGAAACACAGACTGCAGAGGAGAATTGAGATCCACCTGATGAACTGGGGTAAGGGTATCTTTGCCAGTGGGGAACGTAACCTGCTGAGAAGGGCTTTAAGCTAGCTCTGGTAGGGAGTGGAGCCCAGCTAGCAATCGAGGTGGTGTGAGTCTGCTGCAGACCGCCCTGGTGGCAGAAGGCAGACTGTCCTTTAGCTAGCTGCAATATGTGTTGTGGTTGCAGGTCCTAGTTCTCAGGAGGGACTGCCTTACTTATCAGTGTATTGGGAATGATTTTCTGACACACATGCCTGGCAGGCTGACTAGGCAAGTGTGGTGGTGGACCTGCTAGTCATGAGTGAAGAAGAACCAGCTGGGGATGTCAGTAACAGCCTAGAAATAGCAAAGTTTAAAATACTGAGGAAAGTGGAGAAGGCAAGGAGCAGAATACAGACTCTAGATGGACTTGAGTAGGACAAGATTCTGTTTCTGGGGGAGGAATTAAGAAGCAAGATCATGTGGGAGGTTGCTCTGATGGGAAAAAACAGCTCAGAATAGCTCATTAATTTTCCAGGATAACATCCTCAAAGCAAAAGCAAAGCTGAGGTACAGACTGGATAGAAGGTTGCCAAAGAGAGAAGTGTACTGGCAGACGAGCTGACCTGACCATGAGGCACCCACGTACCTTTGCAGCTGCCTAGGCTGCAAAGGAAAATCTGATTGGTGTAAGGCAAAAAAGATGACCACAATGAGGTTGGTTGAATACAGACTTGGAGAGACTGGAGTCCAAGGAGAGTTTCAAAATGTGCCTTGAGCAGGTTGGAAGTTTGAAGTAAGTTTGAAATTAGTCCTGCGTTAAGCAGGGAATAGTAGCTGGTGACCTCCAGTGGTTTCTTCAAGCTGAAATTATTCTCTGATTAAAGCTCATAGAAAGCCTTGCTTCTACTTAAATGTGATTTTTAATTTTTACTAACTTGTGATTTTTGGATTCCTTTGACACCTGTCATCTTAGTACAGAGATGGTTTCCTGCCATCTTCAGTTTCTTACCGCTCCACTGAACAAAATCAGTATGCATTCAGTTTCAGTGACTGGCGGGGACAGTCAAGATCCTGTGGAATACTGAATTTAAGTGTACAATGTACGTAGGATGGCTAAGCACCAGGGATTTCCTCACTAAGCATCAACAGATTTTGTATGAAATGTGGTTTAGTAACAGCTTTCATTGAAAAGTCCAAAGGCAACTGTGTTTAAAGCTCTAGTTAGATCTGTGGAGGTGATAGTCTTATATCTCAACGGCCTTGTTAGCTGCTGTAACCATTTTATATAGGCACTGGACTAATAATACATACTTCTGGTTTTAATATTGTAACTTCTCCCTCAAATTCCTTTTCTGTTCTTTCATGTCCATCTTAAAGAAGAAAGTTAATCTTGAAGGTATTGAATTAATTATGGTTTGGATTTTTTTTTGTCCTCTATGGTGAAACCTGGTAACAAAAGAGCTAAAATAAGAGTGAAGTTGAAAGCACATGGTCTTAGCGTGAGCCAAATGGATGCAACTTATCTTTAAGGATGGGGGTAAATGAGTACAAATCAGAAATCATAAAGTGCACAAAGCTTTAGTCCAAGTTTTTTTGGCTTCATTCCAACTATATCACCAAACTACGAGTCATAAAAACTGATTAATGCAAATCCACAAACTGGTATCTTGAACAGATCTATAAAGATTAAAACAGATTTAATTAGTTCAATTCCAGCAAGAAGTAGAATTGTGTTTGGGTGCCCTCACAGGAGGTTTGTTTTGTCTTCACTAGGAATTAATAAGGATAGCAAAAAATGGTTGCACATTTGTCCTTTGACTACGGGTTGAATTGTCATAGTAGTTTTTGTAACATCTATACAAGCGTTCACCTAACACCCTTAAATCAATTAAATATCCTTGGTTCTTGCTCTCGTATCATTAAGTCAGCGTTTAACATTGCTTCCATTTCACGTCAGATTTATTTCAGTGAATTGGGAAAATTTAATGGTTTTTACTTCCTTGCGTTTAATTTGATTGAGAGTCACAGCTCAATTTCATTCTGTACTTAAGTCTGAGTCTGATCTTACACTGATGTATATTGATTGAGGTCTGAAGATGAAACGAACATCTGTCTTACTGTCTTCGGCTTCTTTACAGTGCTGCCTTGTTGCATATGGATCAAGCAGCATTGTACAGGGCTATGAAGGCATTGAGTCTTCTCTACCAAACACAAGTTTTGTTTTCCATTTAATTTTCCTTTCAGCATGGCTGGTTCTTTGGCTTAGTTATAGAAAACGCTCACTTAATTTGAAATGCAAATGCTACTCTGTAAATCTAAGAGCTTTAATTCTTGAGTGTTTGAGTATTTTTCTTCTTTCACAGATGTTTTAAATATTGGAATTATATTTTAATTATTTTTTTTGCTTGAGATGGTGGTGTTTCATAGCTTAATTTGTTAAAGCTGTGTTAAGCAGTGAAAAGACTTAATCCTTTACTGTTTTTCTGTTTTTGTTTTTTAGAAAATAAATAGAGTTGTGTTTGTTGGCAATTTTTTGCGTGTGAATACTTTGTCAATGAAGCTTCTTGCGTATGCACTGGATTACTGGTCAAAAGGCCAGCTGAAGGCCTTGTTCCTAGAACATGAGGTATGCTGTGGTGCCTTTATGTGATGTATTGTTCTACCACTGATAAAAGTGCATGTCTTGAGTAGCTGTCTTACATGTGATATCCTCAGACACTGAGTACTCAGTAGGTGTCAAAAGTTAGAGGTGTTTCTCATGCTTCACTGGTTGTCTTGGGGACAGTTCTGTCAGGGAGGGAGGGAAGTACTTCAGCCTGTTTGGAGTATCTTAGATCAGGCTTTGGATTTTGTTAGAGAGGTACAAGAAATGGTAAGCCTCATGCTAGGGTTCAACTGCCCTTCCTTGGTTTTTGCTTGGAAACAATACTAAGTGCTAGATTTCCAGATTGCAGTGGGATCTATATAGCACAGGCCTTGGAAATACTGAACATGAGCTACAGCCTGAAAGTTGATACTGCTTTTGATCAGGACTGATTTTATGCCACCACAGGTACTTGTTACGCTTTTTTGAAGTGATTTTTATACTCTGTGACTAGCCTGCCTTAGGGTAGCTTCTGTCATCTATGGGTCAGTCTGTAGTCCTGACGGAGTTGACTTGTGTTAGTTAAAACATAGGTAATCGGTATTAGTGACAGCTCTTACAGCCGGGAGACATGTAGCTCCTTGGTAAGGGGCTGGCAGTCTGTCCTCAGTTTGCTGGTCTGCAAATAGTCCAGTATTAGATCTCTTACCTTCAGTCAATTCTCACAAGTTTTCCTTTCCTTTCCATGAGACTGACAGGACAGTAGTCTGTCTTCATGCAAGTGTCTGCAGTAATAGCAGAACAGTTCCTTGTTAGATTCAAAATGCTTCTATGTTTTATAGTTGTAGGAAGAGAGAACCTCATAATTTTCATGGGGGGAAAAGTAATCCAAATGGAGAACGTTGTTCTCTGTGTCTGGCCAAGTATATAGTCCAAACAAGGGTTTTGAAGCTCAGAGGTGCTGCTTTAACTGCTTTACAAATGTGAGGCGCAGTTAGTTTAATAAATTTCATACTTGTACCACAGAAATAATGTAGCTGTGGATATTGAAGATCCTTTGGCAACCAAAATCTGCGGCTCCTCTATTTAACAAAATAAAAAAATCTGTGTTTTAAGTCAGTGCTGTGTCCTAGAAGTCCTGCAGTATATGGGGAGGCTTAGGGTAGAATCTAGAGTTGAGCTCAATAATAAAGATAGTTTTTTGTTTCATAAAGCTTAAAAAAAAATAATATGAAAGATGTTGTATTAAGTGCATGTTCTTTCTGTACCATTGGTCTGCCAGATGCTTTGTTGTTATTGAAATATATGATTCGAAGAAATCCATGTCCTACTTGAACCTGAAATACTCATTTCTTTTGAACAGGGATACTTTGGAGCTGTTGGTGCTCTTCTCGGGCTGCCAAACTTCAGTTGAGATGCGAGATGTCACTGCACTGAACTGTTTTCCACCTGGACGACACTTGTTTATGGCAATGGGAACTAAGGCTGGGGATGGGAAAAGAAAATGGTAGATTTTCTGTAACTTTTTAAATTTAAGAAGTGATGAGCTACTGAATATTGCCATTATAAGGAAGGTATTTGTTTTTTTTACTCTGGGCATTCAAAAGCGAAATGTTTGGGGATGTCATTTATGTTCTTTAATACATGTAGCCAATATTGGACTTTTAATATGCAATACATCCTCTGAAAGCAAGCTTTTGGAAGAAAGAATGTCAGTCCTTTTAAGTGCTCAGCACTAAAATATTGCCAGTTAATTCCTGAGCATTTAGGCCTATTGGGTGTGTATATAACTGATGAATGAAACATTTTTATTGGTTATGCTACAGTATGAGCACAATTTCCCTCATGCACGCAACTGTAAAAACAGTAAGGTACTATGAACAAGATGAGGAAACCATAGGCAGTGGTTTCCCATGGTAACATTAGTAATTATTTTATTTTCCTGTATAGGGGAAATACTATTAATATTTTAGTTTTCAGTAGAAAGAATAAAAACACAAAAAATCAGCCAAAGCAGAAGAATAAGCAGTTGATGTCATGAAGGTTTTGTGAATACCTCTACTTGCCCTCTTCGCTTACTTGAAGATCCACTTGTGATTTGGGAAGACCCTCTCTCTTTGGTTAGATTTAGAAAAGGATTTAATGAAAACCTTTCTTAATTTGAGGATGTGACTTCCAAAAATGCCTTCAGGTTGGGGGGGTCCTCAAATTCTGACATCATAAATCATTATTGTGAAGACACCACAAAGCCTATGAGAGTTGAAGAAATCCTCCTCCTAACAAACTAAAAATGGAATACTGAAATCCTGATGCTTTGGCGAACTTACGTGGAGAAAATTTTTGTCCCATCCTACTATTTTGAAAATCTTATTTCTCTAATTTTATATGAGGTAATCAGACTCTAATTAAATGTTGAAAATGGAAGATGGCTAGCTTGCTTTTGGTTTCTGGAAGTTGAGGACAGCATCAGAGTTTGTATTGCAGTACTAAAAGGACCAATATGCAGTGCACTTGCAATATGGAACCATTTATCAAACTGTGGCCTTGGGATAAAATCCGTACTTGGGAACTGATCGTTTTTTCCGATCTACTTTAGAAATTTGCAGTTGGGATTATTGTAATAAGTTTAGTCCTGAAGCAGGGCATGAGATCTTAAATTTTAAGGACATTATACAGTTGTTAGCTATATGAATCTTTGTGGACTAAAGAAATACCCATTTTTATGATAATTAATTTTTAATGTTTATTCCTATAAGTGCACGAAGAACAAGCAAACTAGAACGTGTTAGTGTTGGGTTTTAATGTGCTTTACAACTGATTCCACAGCGTGGCCGCATTGTATTCAGACACATCCACCCGGTACGTTGGAAAGCTGTGTGCAATTTTTTTCCTTTATTTAAATTCAAAGCCCCACATTAACATGTTACGGTTTTAAAAAATAAATATATTTGTGCTTCTTTAAGAGGGCAGTAACTTAGAGTAGCCACTTTACTGAGCCCAATGCCAATCTCAAATACAGCTCATCTACCAGTGCTTTTCCTAGTACTCCTCCTGAATTTTCTGTGCTTGCTTTGATGTTTCAGTCTAGACATTAAAAAAACGAACTCACAGTTCAACTGGTATAATGCTAATGAGAGCACTTCAGAAAATAGGTGAACACGGCTTTTGTAGTGTCTTACAAGTACTGTACGCTGTTCCTTTCAAGATTGACTATAGGAAGTAACCTGTATTTGGCTATAAAACTTCAAGAAATATTTTCTGAATGTTTTGACAGCTTCCTGAAAACTTTGTGAACCAACTGTATGTTTTTCTTGCAAAGTGAAGTATTTTAAGACACTACAGCCTAATTAGAAACAGTTCCTCTAGACCGTATTTATTGCTACTTCATTTCTCATTGTGTTACTGAGAGCTGCTTTTGAAGCAGTAGTTGGTGTCGTATGTATTTAACCAGAAGCGCACATAGGAGATGGTTACCTAATGACCGTGACCATGGTTAATTTAAACTATTTGAAGTGGATATGACCTAAAAGACACTTTTAAGGTAAAATGTACAGTTATAGAATAAAGTAATGCAGTAATTCTTGAATAGCTGTACTGTATAGATAGAAACTACTGTGAGAATCAAAGTATGCCCTACCTCTGTTTTTCTTGAGCTTGCAGAAAAAAGGCTTCCTTTCACTTGTTTTATCAGCATGATTATTACTTCATTACAGGAAAAAAAAAAAAAAAGTTTTTAAGCCTGGCTTTAAAGCCAGATCTTTAATTTTGTCTCATTTTCTCTCAAATTAGAACTTGTTCCTAGAGTCCCCGAAGATTGGCTCTACCACCCCTAGAAATACTAGGCATCACAAATAGTTGCAAGATAAGCCTTAAAGTCGTCTTATCTAAATTCTCTTCTGAATTTGAACGGGCTCGTATCTTTTATACACATAACTGAAGTAACTTCCTTTTTTCCTGATCTCTATTTTCATTTTCACACTTGCTGTTCTGATTCCCCAAAGCTAACTGGCTGAAGCTGCTTTATAGTGAACTGATTCAGTGTACTACAGTAGAGGACATTTGGGGTTTTCTCAGGGCTACTCTTGTCTTCTCAAGTAGGACCGCTTTAAAGGAAAGTTGTCTGGTACTTGTAAAGCATAAAGCTCATTTTGAATGTGTAATTGCTTTCAGCTCGGTCAGCCATGCGAGTGCCTTTTAAGTTTTTTCATGTAATGCCAATTTTAATGGTACTGGGACTTGATTCATGAGACTTCTTGACCAGTGCTTATCAGATAACTTTATTGGCTGTGGAGATAGATGATCCTTTCCATCCAGTTTAGTCAGAGATGCCAGGAGAACAGCACAAGGTTTTGGGCTGCCCATCCCCACAGCACTTATCTTTGGAGGTAATGCCTTTGCACTTCTGTCTCTCTCTAGCTCGATCTTTTTAAGCATGAGGCAGTTTTATTCTATCAGTATCTCCCTAAAAATCCTACTAATTCTTATTCAGGTGAGCACAGATTATTTCTGGCCAAAGAAGTTCATTTTATATGAAGCTCTCCCAAGTTGTTACAGCTGTTAAACTTTACCACCTTTCTACTTCTACTTAGTAACAGCATTTTTAACAGGAAAAGAACCTTTTCTATAATACGTTTTGAATATTTAGCAATATGAGGTGAACACATCTACAGTGTTCTTTACTGAAGCTTACAGAGGTTAAGGCTAAAGACTTGAATTTTTTAACAAAACATGAAGATAACAGTTCAGAGAGAAGCAACATTGGTATAACTTATTTTTGTCTTAGTTTGGTCCAGATTTTAAAACAGTGTTCAGATCTCTACTGTACCTCTCTTTCTCTAGTGTTCTGCAAGCAAGCACCTATGTGATTCTCTCAGCACATCACAGAATACTTCCTTTTGTAGACTGGGAGTTTTGGCCCAGAAAGAATATGAGATCCTGCTGTCCCCCTCTATTCTCAGCCTGCACGTTAAGAACAAAAGTTAAGTTCTGGTTTCTTGTAATAGATTAAATATTCCTTCAGTAGTACTGTGAGATTCCTCCTTGCATATGAGTTGTTGGTAGTGTATATGCAAGCTGATGATACTGCCTTTAAAGACTGAAATATGAAGTCTTTTTCTCTATCCAGTATAGGTCTTCAGGAAATACCTACTTTCAGATAAGTCACAATAACTTCTCATTCCTAAATGTTTCAGTATAACAGAGTTTAGCATTTGAAACTAGTTAGTCTTTTTTTTTCTTAAGTCTGTGCTTCCTAAAGACTAGATGGTGTCTTACGAATTCAGTCGGTAACTAACATTAATGCCTAAATTCACATTCAAACTATGTTTTAAACATCCCTTTCACTATTCACATTCTGGAAACTGGACAGGTATAATCCCAAGGGAACAGTTTGCTTCAGCTGAGAACAGATCAAGATCAGTGCAGTTCAGATCAGCATGTGGTCATCCTTTTATCTTGAGTTCATTTTCCGCATGTCGTGAGGTTAGTTCTTTCCCTTGTTGGCGTTTTCCTTTTTTTTGGGGGGGGGGGTACATGGGCTTAGAAGATATGCAGTATGTAATAGACGTTAAAAAGCAAACAACAAAACCATTGTGGGTCAGACTGGGAGTGTTTGACCAGGACCTGTGGATTACTGTGCAGAGCTAGGAAGACACTTGACATGTGCAGTTACTGTTTTGGTTTTACTGGTCTTTCTATTTCCCCTTAATGCACAGTGAGAGGGAGTATGGTTAAGGTCATTGTGGGTAAAATGGATGAATTATTTTAAGTCATCAGACATGACCATGGGAGACAAAAAATGCCTTATCATACAGACAGAGGGGTAATTGTCCACTTGTGTTCTTGAAGTTTTATTAATGTATTCCAAAGTACATTGCCAGTATTCTGTCATCTGTGATAGAATATTACTAATTCTTTGAGTTAGAAGTCTGTAAAGAAGCTTTTGTTACTTTTGTTTAATTCACACATGCAAAATATGAAACTTTTTAAAAGCATTTTTCACATTTGGTGAAAACATAAAAAGAGGCTGTAATATGTTTGTAATTATTAATGTGCTAACAGAAGTATGTTTAAGCAGTCCAGGTCTGCATAACTGAGTGCCAAATCCTGCTCACTTCAGCTACTTGAGTAGATCTCTTAAATGGGAGCAAGGGTTGGCCTCAAGGCCTTCTGCCTGGGGAACACAGTAATGCTACGTTGCATATTCCTGCTGGTGCTAAATCATTTGTTGAGAATAAACATTCTAAACAGAAATTGTAAATAAAATATTTATAGTCTGGTCCTTGTGACAGATCTAAAATCTACTACTTTCAAATAACGTCTTGCCATATTTTGAGTTTCCCGTTTCATTTTTTTCTTTTTAACAGAGGTGAACTGTTTGTTAGCGTGGCAAGTCATTGACAGGTTTTAGCTTCCTGTGCTGCTTTCTGTAAGGCCCGTGACATTCCGGTTGTACGCTATGAGACTGATCGCTTCTTACTGCAGGCTTTCAGTGTTACCCTTAGCCTTGTTTTGTCATCATAGCTGCTCAAGCAGTTAGCGTCAGCTAGAACAAGATCAGCATTTGTTCTTTGCTAAAACTTCAAGAAATCAGACATTCCTTTTAGCATGTGGGGAAGCTGTTGAAAAAAATTGAGGAGTACCATTTAAAATTCTTTTTAAAGAAAATACGTTAATTAGTCTACAAAATAAACTGGAATAAGGTATATCAATTGCTAATCTTTGCTATAAACTGCTAGCATTTCACAATTCTAGCATCAACTTAACATTGTGAGTACATGCTTTAGGAGGAGGTGTATTTCAGGTTGTGCCTCACAGAAGATAACTATAAGACTAGTGAAATATTTTGAGAAGTACTAAATGACAGCATCTACAACATGAATCAGTGTTTCGATGTTATAGGTTATAGAGGGCTTTTTATCATCTGCACTTTTCTATATTTGTGAGTTTTAGCAAATTTTAACAAATGAGTATTTGATTTTTCCATCTACTGACTTGTCATCTGCAGGCCTGCTAATGACCAACTCCCGTCTTCAGATGTTTTAGATGCTTAGCAAAATGAACAGGCAAATTAATAAATTGTAAACCCTTGGAGGATGGAAGTTCTCTTAAGAGCCATTTGGTTAAGTTGCCTTATTCTATTACATTGCACTCATGTTACGTCTCCACTTCCTTGTTTACTGTTCTGACACTGAAGATGTGATGTAAAAATGTGCTACAAATTTGTATTCATAAATTCCTGATTAATACCTTTGTGTCACCTGTTAATACAACTCTTGTAAATGATACCCTTATGCCATCTGTAATACAGCTCTTGTAAATTGTTTAAATTATTTTTCTTTTTATAGCCTCGTTATTGAATGTACAGATAGATCCCTTTATTATCTCACTAATTTCATTGGGGCCTAAATGTGGCCGATGCTGTAACTCGTCCCATCAAAACTGTAAATAATACTTTATTGCTTGTTTGCATGACTGAAGTTTGCATTTAATTTACTTTGTCATAAGCCAACTCCTCTGTGATGGGCCTACTTTTTACAGTTTATTTTCCTGGTTTTATTAGCATTTGTTCTGTATGAATGTTCAAACAGTACTTTGTCTTTTCCTAATAAATAACTTGAGATTGTTCATTGCCTGTTTCTGTAGGCTTTGGGGTCAGGTGGTGGTTTTTTCCTCTAGCACCCTAAGTTGTTGATATGTAATAATTTTGCTGATATATAATAACCTCACAGTATTAACATTTTTTAGTCAGGAAGCATGACTGGTATAGTTTTCATGCTCTTTTAATACAGAAGAAGAAGAAGAATTTACTTTGTATTTCTTAGATTCAGCTTGTTTTTAAAAACATTTTATGTCCTAAATTTTAGCTTTGTCTTCCAGGCTAACTTGGGAATGTGTACAGATTCGTGCACTCAGATGACTCAGCTATATTTTCCTATTGAATAAATTACACTGTGTATTTATTGCAATTTATCATCTTTTGGAATTGCCCTTTGCCTATGTTTTAGTAAAGCCAGATTTCATTGTCCTGGAGTTGTTTCGAGTGTGTAACAGGTAAGTTTTCAGGAGTGAAGTCTGCCACAGCACCACGTTAGTAACTCATCTTGTGATGAACTTGATGTGTCAAGGCTTCAGGATTCACTTTACAAATATTTTGGCTATCCAATCTATGGGCTTTAGTTTTAAATTACCAAAAATGAAAGCTGACAATGCCATGGAGGCATATCTCCACCGAGTCTGGCAAAACTCGTCACCAAAGTGGTACAGACAGAAGCAAGCAAGAAATACACAGGTTCTTTTAAAAGTTTGTGGGATGACAATTAGTTTGGGTTGCAATTGTTTAATCCAGAAATGTGACTTGTTTGAAATGTGACTTGTACATTTGAGTGTAATATGCTAGCTTCTACTGGGGGCTAATTTGCATTTTCAGCTGGGCTCTTAAGCTGCTTCCTGGTGCAGTTGTGAGAGAGCTCGGCACAATTTTCCAGGTAAACTGTGTCAGCTCTATTTAGTTCCATCTTATCTGCAGATAAGCTTAAAGAAAAGGTTTTTGTTTCTATTTAAAAAGTTACTTCCTCATATGGTAAGACAACTCAACTAGCTGTACTTTAATTTCTCTTGGACTCAGAAATCCAAGTCTCTTTTTTTTTTTTTTAAGAATCCTTGCAATTTCTGTATTTAGAAGCATGGATTACAAACAAAGTTCACCTTTGTCTTGGAGTGAAAGCCCCCTCTGAAGGCATGTCTGCCCATCACCAAGTCTTTAATAAGTATTTCAGGCTACAGCATGAAAAATCATAGCAATCACCTTGTGTGCAGTACAGGAGTGGTGACAGCATCTCCAGTTCCTGGTGGGGAGCACACAGAGCAGTGCTCCAGGGCGGCAGCGTAGCATCTTCCACACGGCGAGCATCTCGTGCCCCAGGGAGCATTATCAGGGCTACAGCACCGCCACTGCTGCACTGTCTGCAGGCATGGCAGGGGAGTGTGTATGCAACCTCCAATGATGTGGTTGTGAGTTCATTTGGCAGCGGTGGCTCCCTTCTGGCCTTACAGGGTCTCAGGAGTGACTGCCTGCAGGAGGCTGCAGGACTGGCCACGGGAAGTGAACTGATGAGAATCTCTGTTACAGGAAGCCATAAGCTGCTGCAGGAGCAGCGCTGTGAGCTTTCTGTAGGTAAAAATCCCTTCTTAAAGGGCACAGCACTGAAGGTGCCTTTCCTGTGAAGGACATAAAGGTTATGCCATGCAGAAAGGAAGCAGTGCTCTGAGAGGTCTCAGCTCGAGTTTTGATGTCATGGGGCAGATGCCTCTGTGGTATACGAGCACCTCACCCTCTCTACCCTTTAGATTCTGGTGCAAGCAGTGTTGGCTGAGAGAAACTTGTGGCCATGGCTTATTGCAGCATTCTGCGTGAGGTGGCTTTTATTTTTTCTTTTTGCATAATGATAAAGGTGACGTATCACTTCTCTGCCCTAAAATAGCTTATGCAATGACCAGAGGAAGTGTTCCAGCCTGCCTTTGCACAATGAGACCCCAGTGATAGAGAATCCAAGCTGACAAAAGGCATGCTTCATGCAGCTGAAATAAGTTCCATCTACTGACGGGGAAGAAATACTAAGAGTGAAGCTTGATAGCCAGACTCCAGACTCTGCAAGACCTGGAAGGTAAATGGCCTGCAGCCTGTATGGTATTGAGTCAGAGTAAGCACTTGTGGTTTTACTTGGGTGGGCGGCCAAGCTCCACCACAACCGCTCTCTCACTACCCCTCCTCAAAGAGGAATGGGGAGAAAATATGAAAAGGGCTCAAGGGCTGAGATAAGGACAGGGAGATCATGCAGTAATTACTGTGATGGACAAAACAGACTCAGCTTAGGGAGATAGTAAGATGTATTGCCTATTACTAAGAAGCTAGAGAAGTGAGAAACAAATGAAAGAAACCAAAAGCACCTTCCCCCCCCCCATCCACTATCTTCCACCTCCTCCCCCTGAGCGGCGCAGGGGAACGGGGGAATGGGGGTTATGGTCAGTCTAAAGCCCTTCTTCACTGCCGCTCCTTCTCGGTCACTCTTGTCCCCTGTGCTGTGGGGTCCCTCCCATAGGACGCAGTCCTTGCTGAACTGATCCGGCGTGGGCTTCCAGAACTGCTCCAGGTACGGGTCCGTACCACGGGGTCCATCCCTCGGGAACACACTGCTCCAACCTGGGTCCCCCACGGGCAGCAGCTCCTGCCAGGTCACCTGCTCCTGCGTGGGCTCCTCTCCACGGCCTACAGGTCTGGCCCAGAATCTGCTCCAGCTGGGGTCTTCCACAGGCTGCAGTGTCCATTGGTGCAGGTCCACCTGCTCCACCATGGTCTCCTCCACAGGCTCCATTGTGGAACCCTGCTTCACTGTGGTGCTCCATGGGCTGCAGGGGTACAGCCTGCTTCACCATGGGCCTCACCACAGGCCGCAGGGGACTTCTGCTCTGGCGCCTGGAGCACTGCTCCCCCTCCTTCTTCACTGACCTTGGCGCCTGCAAGGCTGTTCCTCACTCCTCTCGCTCTCCCAACCGTTGTATGGCACAGTGTTTTTTTTCCCCTGTTTTAAATTTGCTCTCACAGAGGCACAAACAACATCACTTATTGGCTTGGCTCTGGTCAGCAGTGGGGCCCTTACCTATCATGGGGCAGCTTCTAGATTCTTCTCACAGAAGCCACCCCTATGGCCCCCTGCTACTAAAACCTTGCCACACAAACCCACTACAGCACTTAAGATTCATACTTGCAAATCAAACTGAGTTGTTTCTGTACTGCAAGTCACAGCTGTTGGAGTGGTGGTTCTGCCAGTTCCACCTCCGCCCCCCTCCTTCATGCACCTATTCACTCTGTATTGCACCAGCTTGGCTATAAGCTTATGTCAAAGGCCTTTCAAAAGTCAAGGTAAACGGGCACTGCTCTTTTTGCCTACAGAGCCAGTGTAGGCTCCTAAATGGGTCAGGCGGAGTTTGCCCCTGGTAAAGGCGTGCTGTTCCTCGTTGCTCCCATGTCCTTTGTGTGTGGGGATGCCTCCTCCAGGAGCATTTACTCCACAGTCATTGCTGAGGCTGACCAACCTGTAGCGCCCCACGTGCACCTTGAGGTTGGCCATGACATCTGCCTTTCTTCCATCACCAGGGTACCTTCCTTTTTGCCCGTGACCTGCCAGCGGCCGTGGTCAGCTCAGTCTTTACCCTCAGAGCCTGTCTGCTCCCACGCCTCGCGTGTACCCGGCCAGCTCGGTGCCCCTCAGCTGCCTCCCTGGGTGGGGAGCGGCTCGCTCCTGTGCGGTCCTGTTGAAGACCCGTGAGCGGTGTCAGCGCGAATGGCCCTGAGCTTTGGCCAGAGGCTGGCGTTCAGGAACGGGTGGCAGCAGAGGAATACAAGGTGGGAAGCAGCAGGGGAACGGGTGTTGTTGGCCCAAGAGCTCTGCACTGTGTGCAAACCTAGTACCGAGCTGTAGAGTTAAAGGTGTAGGAGAGAGGCGTTACCACGGAAACTGGTTGCAGCAAATTGCTTGCTGTTTTTGAAAATCTACCTTAGGTCTGTCTTCCTGCCCTGGACCCAGTGCTGGCTGTTAACACTAGAGCCGATGTCACGTGTAGTATTTGACTTTGAGTTTATGGTCCCTTATCAGTTTTATATCATGATCAATGATAGGCAGGCATTTTGCATGAATTTCCCAGCAAGGTCCTGCCAGGGCTCATGCTTCCCTCGCAGTCACCTGGCTCATGAGAGCAGGAACCATAGCATCCAGCCTCATCATTCTGGGGGGATAGACCTCTTTCTGGGACAATCGCGTGTCTGTAACTTTGCATACTAGAAAGAGCATTTTGCTTCAGCATCTCAGGCTGATGGATTCACTGGAGAAGTGTAACACCTTCTGGAGGGGCATTCAGAGGCTTTGATCAGTTCTGCATTTGATTTTCACAAAGTTACGTTTCGCATAAGGAACGATCTCATTTACAATCTTAACCAAGATCTACAGTTTTTTGGCTGTTTAGCTTGGAGAGCAGCCTGCTGTCTGTGAGCAGTACAAGGCTCTCCTCGCCTTCCTGCATGGGCCCCAGCAGTGCAGGGAAGGCTGCCCGTCTCAGAACCCCGTCGTGCCCGGATATGCACACTATCCAGTTGTCCCTACTGTAATCTGTTTATGTGCTTGTATAGCAGGCTTTTTTCTGGTTCGCTGTCTGTGGGGAGTTACCGATGTCATTTCTTATCAGATAAGATTTCCCAGGGAACGTGTAGGAAGCGTTTACACCAGTAAATACAAGGGTTTACATCAGTAACTTACAGTTAAGAGGGAAAGGCACTTCTGATAGTGCTGACTCCGTAACAAAGACTTCTCAGGTCACTGCTGGAGAGTTGCAGGCAAGGCGTGGGGAATGCTCAACTGCTGTTCTGAAGTGAGCCCTTGGACTTCTGACGTGGCCAGTGCTGGGCTACACAAAGCTGCCCCTTTCCACCAAATACATTGCTGTTACCATTTGTCCCAGGTTAAAGAGAAGCTCCAGTATAGGATTTACCTTTCATAAAAGGCATGCCATTGAGCTAATAGTGTGCAAAAATATTCCAAGAGTAGTGTGTGCCTGCTCTTACAGGGAAGGATAGGGAAAAAACAAACAAAACCATCATGAGCTGTAAGGCTCCGTGCTGTGTTTGTTGGTACCAGGGGATTTGCCTGTGTTCAACATCTAATAACCTGGTTTCTTCTTTTGGCCATTAAATTTATTTATTTTAAAATTGCAATTGATTCATCTTTCAATCTGGGGTATTTGGCAACCAGTTTTTAAGAGAAGCTGCCACTCGCTGTGCTCTGGAAATGTCACCCCACCCCAGTAACGCAGGGGCTGTTGGCAGTGAGCTGACCACTGTGAGACCTGTGCAGCTGCCCCAGCGTTCACAGCAACACCCGTCTCGTGTACGTTAGCTGCTGGCAGAAAATCTGCAGAAGCTGCTACCACAGCCCCGGCGATGACACTTGTTTAGAGCTGGATCCCAGAGAGAGAAGCTTGGTCAAACAGCGACCGCCGCTGTCATGAAATGCAGAGCTTTTGGTGCAAGCCTGCTGGTTTGAGTTTGAGAGCCTTTGTTTGTTTTTCTTTGAATTTTCATCACCCGTGCAGGTGGTGACTAACAGTGACGTCTGGGACTGAAGCTGCAGGATTCTGGAATGGGAATGGCGAATCCAGGTGGGGTCAGCCCTGGGTGCCGCTTGTGTATGGAGCTGTCTCCTGGAGCCCGCGCTGCTTGGTTGCAGGCCTCTTGGCAGGTCTAATAATTCTCTCCAGAAGTTACCAAACAACTCAATGAACAGATTTTTTTCTACTCCCAAGCAACACATTTGCAATTGAGGTCACAGCCACAGCCCCAGTTTTAGACCTTCTCCATTAAGTTTGCTCATCTCTCATCTCTAGTGACAGGGGTAGATCCAGCTGTTCCTGAGCAAGAAATCCAAACCTGCTCCAGCCTCCGTAGGTGGGATCTGCTGCTTTGTGCTGGCTTCTGGGGCTCTCCCCTTGCCACCGGTTAGATGCAGTTCAGCTCCTTCGGCAGCGGCGGTGCTTCCAGGTGGGCTTCCTTGGGGTGCTGACCCCACCGAAGAAGTGAAACCATCTCAGCTTGGTTCTAAGCTCAGTACGCCAGAAGTGAGCGCAAACTGGTGGGGCCGCTCCGAAGGGAAGGTCACATCTCTGCTTGGAAGGTGGAGCACTGAAGCAGAGATTACCGTAACTAGCAGAGCCAATGCTGCAGGTAAAGTTGTGTTTTGGTTTGTTGGCTCTGTGTTTAGGACATGCTGCTCAACATCAAAAAACTTGTGTTAGAAAGTCCTCTGATGGCACAGTAAGGCTTTTGGTCACCTGGGGCGATATTTGATTAACGCTCTCCTACCTTTAGTTACTAGATTTGGGGATTTGGAACAGACTTTTCTGAATCAGAAGGCGTAACAATATATCAGAAATGAATTGCACCCAGAAAGCCTCTTGCCCAGACACTGTGGCTGGCCCTGAAAAGTTACTGGAGCAAAAACAAATCCAGCACTCTTGAATAGACGTCTTAATAGTTCTTTCAACAGGTCTGAAAAGAGGCATGTTGAAATAACACTTGTCACTTAAACTAGAATATACATAGTACTAGAATAAACATAGCATCAGTCGTGATTTCATTCCAGTATCTGCCTCCTCTGAAGAAATGAGAGTTTGCTGTCTTCCCCTGACCTGCTGCCACACAAAAAACAACAGCGCTGTAATCAAAGGCCGTATCTTCTTTCAGGCTCCAAGAACATTCTTCTTGGCTTTTCGTTCTCTCTTTTCAGAGATGTGGTTGTCCTCCTGAGCTGTCATTTTTTAGCCTGATATAAAATGACAGATCACTTATTTGACTATGAAAACTAAAGCTATATTTTGGTACAATATATTGCTTGTTTTACAGTCTCTTGGGAAACTGAGTGTGTCTTATTCAAATAAATAAATCATTACTTCAGCTCTGGACTCTGCTTTCCCTGCTACTTAGCTATGGAGAATCTTTGGATACCTTGCTGGAAAATGTGCCTTCTGTTTTTAAACTTTTTTTTTTTTAAATAAATAGGGATTGAAAAATAAAGTGTCTGTTTTAATCAGGTAACTTCCAGCCTGCTCTGGATGATCTGCCTGGTAGCATTCTGCTTTCTGCTATTTGTTAGCTTTCGTGAGGCAATGATGCTCAGTTCGTTGAAGCTTTGAGATGTCATTCAGAGATCTCCAGGCAGAAGCGGCTGAGATGCTTCACAGAGCTTTGCTGTTCCCGTTACTCAGAAGGCAGCAGCACGCTACAGGTGGCTGGGCAGCCCGGGCAGCCAAGCGACAACGAGCTCCTGCTGTAACTGCTCCTGTTTTCCCAGGTCAGTGCCACGAGAGCTCAGCCTCCCTCGTACCCCCGGGGAGCAGCTCTGCGGATCAGAAAGACTTTCCCCAACCTTGCACATCACGGTGTCCTGGGTGCCTTCTACCCTATGGGCAACAACAAACACACACAGACCATCCAGCTCTAGGGCAGCTCAGCTTGGATTGCTGCTTACGTCTGAAATATTTGTGGAAATCTTTCAAGGAATTTGTCCCATTCTCATTGAAAACATCGGTCTGCCCTCATCCAGCAACAGCAAAGGTCTGACCTGAGGTGGGAGCCCCAGGCTGACAGCATGCGCTCTGTAGTCTCCAGAGAGTTAGTTAGCACCTTTTGAAACCACTCTACTTTATCTTGTTTGTTTAGCTTTTCAACAGGAAGCTAGTTTGGGCTTTGCTGCAATCTCTTAACGTGCGGCCTTTGAAGATGTGACTTTAATGACGTTGACATGTATCAGGTGGGTTAACACAACTTCTCTAAATAGCTACTACATCAGAAATAGCTGGGGCTCTTAGCAGCCACACTGCTTCATACGCAGCTGCTGCTGCAAAAAGTCATAAATAGCCTTCTGCATTCTGAGTTAAATGGGACTTTTTGTGTAAATAAATGAAATTCTGCCGGCAACTGAGTTTAGAAAAATTATTAGCTTTGTTCTTCAGACTAGAATCACTTAATGCTTAGACCTTGTTGTTGTTGATTTAAAGTTGAGATTTATTACAGTAACCTGATAATTGGCTTCACTGTATGTTCCCTAATATACAAATCCACCAAGTTTACACTACTGAAAATTCTGTTTATTTGTTATGAGTAGAAGTACCTGTATCGTGGTTCCTGATGGGAAACAGGCTGCCTTCTTGTGTGGATGGTTCTGTAGCTGTGACTGGGGATGTTCCCAGGGTTACTGGGTATTGGGGTATGTAACTGGTACAGCCAAAGTCTCTTCTGTTTTCCTGTCAAAACACTTTGGGTAGGGGAAGGAGGAGGTGGCTTTCTCCAAGCCAACTAATTTCTAGGGAAACACTGCCCTTAAGACATTTTTCTAGAATTATCAGAACAAAATTACTCATCTTTTCTCCCCCCTTTTTGTAGTTCTTATTGGTTTTCTATGCCTCTGGCCGGAGTGGACAGCTGTGCAAGAGTCACTGGCTGCTGGGCCGTGGTTTGTGCGGCGCGTGCTCGAAACCCATCACAAGCACGTGAAGGCTTTCCAGCCTTGTTGCTGCTCCCTGCTGCTAGCAGGCACCACCACGAAATTCCTTCCAAGCCACATCTGTGTGACGCCGCTGGGGCAACGCTGTGTTGCAGGAGCCCTGCGCCTCTGCTGTGAAGCCGCGCTAGCCGTCAGGTGGATTTAGTGCCTGCAGCACTGTGTTTTTTCCACCCAGCCCTGGCCATGAGCACAGGCCCCTGAGCATTTTTCTGGGTTTGGTCTCGCCCAGAATGAGCTCGCTGCTTCTTGTGGTCCCGGGCTGCAGCCAGGCATGGGTGGGATGAGGGGCTGAGGTGGGAGAGTGTTTTGTAGGGGCCAAGTGGTACCACCAGGGCCAGCACAGGGACTAAACACTCTTCAGTGCCCTGTGTGATTGGTGTGGCTGCGTTTCAGAGCATCCTGTACTAATTATTTGTCTAACAGTGCCCGTAAAAGCACTTGTTAGCCTGTTGTGATATGTGTGCGTAGGCTGAAAGTGTGGCTGGGAGGTGATGCAAAGGGACCTGCCGTAACCCTGGGCAGCACGTGTTTCTCCTCCCCACGGTTCTGGTCCTTGGCAGAGTGATGAAGTGAATTATTGAAGTAAAACTGCTTGAAGAATCGTTTTTTTAATGATTTAGGCCAAACAAAACCTTCCTTAACCCTCTAAATTGTTTCAGTAAAACCTGTCATTGGTTCTTCAGAGTTATCTGTTGTCACCTTCGGTCTTGGTTCTGTTACTGAAGCAGATCTGCATTCCTTCATCATAAATACGCCCTGTCTGCAGCTAATACCTTTCCTTCTAGGGCAGCAGCTCTTTGGTCTCGCCTTCGTACAAATACAGTGGTTCTGGTTAACACCCCGTTAATGCCTCGTGGCAGCAGCTGAAGGAAATGCCTCCAGCTGGTGCTTATATTTAAATATTTGCACTATCGTGTTCCCGCTAGACTGGCTGAACAGCAAAATCTTGAGTTCAGTGCACTCTCACTGCTTGATGTTTTTATCATTTAAGGCTTGAGACAACTTGTAAATGCTTAAAATAGCGTGAAAATCCCTGTGCTGGCACAGGCTCCCAGCCTTACGGGAAGGCTGTCTGCCCTTACCCTGATGTAAAGCTTTTGTATGTTCCACAGAACAAGTACGGTAAAGCAAAAGGTTAAATAACCTATAAGACAAGTTATTGTTTAAAAATAAGCCCCTAGCTTGAGTGACACAAAAACGAGTTGTTTAAAAATTGAGTAATCAGTTGTCCATCAAGCGAGGACCGTGGCTTCAATGAGCTACTCTAATTCCATCGATTTCAACAACTTCTCACAAAAGGTGTTAAGTGAAGCTTTGTAATACAAACAACAACAGTTAAGCTCTTGCAGGGGTCTGTACATTTGGAATGTAATACGTACCGAGTGGAGAAAGTTATTTTAAGGCAGCGAGGAGAAGGGCTGTGGGGAGCAGCGGGTGCTGCCCGGGAGCGCGGCCCGGCCCCGGCAGCAGCTCATGCTGACGTGGGCACAGGCCCGTGTGGGCCCAGCGCACCAGCAGCTCCCTTCCCACGGACGAGCTGAGGCTGCTCCTCATCTCACAGCTCTGCCCGGGGCCTTGTCAGGACCCTGGTTTTCCAGGTGTGCGTGCTTCAGGCTGTGCACTCGCTGGAGCTCAGCTGACACGGGTCTGCCGTGCAGTGTCTTCGTGTGGAGAAGCAAAGCTGGAAGGGTTTTGACTGCTGTGGTCCGGGGCTCGGTTCTGCTTCTTGCTCCCTGAAGGTCTTTGCTAACGCTGAAGGAAGCGTTTCTGTGGAAAGAAGTGACAATTTTAGCCTCTGTGTTGTAACAGTTTGCCTGTTTCTGCCCTTTTTGTGTCGTGACATCAGAGCATACAGGTCTGCACAGGCTCTGCTGGTGTCCGCAGCCCCTCCTGGCCTGGAGGACGGATGACGGACGACGTGCTCTTCTGGCTCCTGGGAGCAACAGAGCTGCAGCAGGAGGTGCCGGCGTCCCCCAGCACGTGGGTGCCATGCCCGAGCTCCCTGGGGAGTGCCAGGCCCTGCAAGGAGCCTCTGGCAGCAATTAAAGTTGTTCCTCGGCACCGCATGGAGGCAGGGCCACCTGGAGAGGAATGAGTGGGATAAAGCTATTTACCAGGGCCAGGTACAAATCCCTTACCGTAGGCATGCAGCCATTGCGAAGAGATTTCTATCTGATACTAATTGGATAATCTGGTAATTAATAAACACTCCCTTGAAATGGGCCAGATGCTTGCTGCCTTGCTCTCCTACTCCAGAGAGGGAAAAATGCATCTTGCCTATATGTAGTATCTGTAGTATAGTATCTATAGCATTTCTAACAGGAGCCTGACTTGGTTTGTGTCTTAGTGAGAGCTGTAACCTCCACGTTGTCACCTCTCCCATGTACTCCAGGGATGTTTTCTCCCTGTTCATCCTTCCCAATGGACATCCTGAAGCCTCCTGTTTGGCAGAGACTTCACTGGGCCCATGTCTGATCCAAAGAAACGCTGCAGCTCTCCAGTTCTTGCAGCATTTTAGAAATTCCTGTGACTTTGATTTTTTGTTTCCTCTTGTAGCCATATCCTATCAGCTGGCTGCCTGGAGACTTTCATCCACAAGAGGACTGTATTTTTTCCCCAGGACTAATAGACATGAAAACTTGAGATACTCTTCAAGCCACAGAGTCAGCAGCCCCACCTGAATCATAATTTCTTGCTGTGCCATTCTGTGGGCACATCCTTGCGCAGTTTTAATTGTTGGTGCTGTACAGAAATACTTGTAGCTTCATGGCTGAAGGAGCAATCTGAAAACGTGGGGGGTGTTCCTGAAGGAGGTACAAGTCTGTGAAAGTATTCTTCAAATGCATGAGCCTTGCTTTGAGCTTAATACTTGAAACCCCTCTCTAATTCATACTGTGTGCAGCTTCTGGGGTGTCGGGGTAGATGCTGCGAGGTGTCCACAGCCCTGCTTTGGCCAGCAGGAGCCAGCAGGATCCCTAGCACCTCTGCTGCCCTTGGCTTTTTTGTCTTCCAGTACTCTGAGCGCAAATAGATGCTTAAGTAAAGCTAAATTGAAAGTAACGTGGATATGAGGACAAATCAGTGGCTGCTAATGTGAAAACACAAATTGAATATTTTTTTAAATCAGTAATTACAAGTGCAGCAAAGACTCCCAAGAGTCTCAATGCATCTGTCCTGGCGGAGGGACAGGCCACTCCTGTTGCCATATGGTGCACATTAACAGGTAGCTGCTACCTTGCCACGGTGCCCTGTTCGCTGGAGATAACTTACAGCACGTCAAACCTGACAGTCAA
Organism: Heteronetta atricapilla; assembly: GCA_011075105.1. NCBI lineage: Eukaryota > Metazoa > Chordata > Aves > Anseriformes > Anatidae > Heteronetta > Heteronetta atricapilla. Next base: position 4,554,638 of record CM021743.1, on the reverse strand, counting down.
ACCTGACAGCCCTTTCCAGAAGGTTCAGAGAGCGGTGGGATGCTGTAAAGAAGTGCGACTCTTCCCCCCAGGTGAAGTGCTTAATCTCTCGTTGTTGGTAGGTGGAAGCAGTGTAACAGAAAGGTAAATAGCCCTGTGCCTTTCAGCGAGCTCTGCTAAGAACAGGAGCGTGTGGTGCCCTGCCTGTTGCTTCTCCTGATTTTTGCAGGGGGAACAGCAGCTGTGGTGGCGATGTGAGGGGCGACCAGAGCACGGCTCGGGTCCTACCTGGGCTGTCCCTGGGGTGCACGGCAAAGCACCCCCCCGGTCCCTGCCTTGCTCTCATTTTTCTCAGACTGACCATTGCTGTACAGGGTGAGGAATCACAAACCCAGCTGTGGCTGGGGCTCCAGCTGATTTGAATATACTCACTAAAATAAGCAGGGCTTTCCAGTGCAGCAGTGTAACACGCACCACAAATTATTTAAATGCTTGTTTTCATCTTTTTCTCGAGGTCCATTGAATCGTGTGGTAATGGGGCTCAGAGGCAGATCACCCCAGCTTGCCCGTGGCTAGCAGCACGTCTCATGGTCAAGGTGCCAACCTGCCTGGCAGAAGGCGTTACCTGAGGGGGGAAGGCTCCCGTGATAAGGGACGAGGGACTCCAGCTGGCCCCAGCTGAGCTGGGGGGCGTCGCTATCCTGAGATCTGAACCTGGAGCACTGCAAACCAAAGGAGGTGTCTTTGCTTTCCAGAAGCAGGAGATTAAACAGCAAGATGAAAGCCTAATGCTTAACGTGGCATGGTCCTGTCAACCCATCGGCAGCTGGGGAGAAACGCCACCTCCAAAGATATGATTTACCTGGGCTTTCAACTGGTGGCTTCTGCAGCAGCAAGGTACAATGGAGCCGGTTCGTCTCTCCCCTCCTGCTGCAGGGATTCTCTGTCTTTGTTTTCTTCCCTTGTTGTGCTGCATGCATGGGAGATCTGCTGGGTTAAAAGGGGCAGCCTCAGTGCTGAAATCCTCCAAGAGCTCATTAGCCTTCTGCAGAAACAGAGTGAGTAACTCGGGCAGGGAAATGCTGTGACCTTCTGGCCCCTTTCCTGGGGTTGGGTCCCGCAAGAGGAAGGAAGGAGAGGCTGAGGCTGGTATTCCTGGGAGCACGGTTTCATTAAGAGGGATTTGATTTTTGTACCAAACCCAGGTACGCTTTTGTCCTGGTTTCAGTTAAGACAGAGTTATTTTTCCTCCTAGTAGCTGGTAGGGTGCTATGTTTTGCATTAGGATGAGAAGAGGGCTGATAACATGCTGATGTTTTAATTGCTGCAGAGCAGTGCTTACACTAAGCCAAGGACTTTTCAGCTCCTCGCTCTGTCCTGCCAGCGGGCAGGCTGGGGGTGCAGCAAGAGCTGGGAGGGGACAGACCCAGGACAGCTGACCCAAACTGGCCAAAGGGGTATTCCATACCATCTGACGGCATGCTGAACAATATATAGGGGTAGCTAGCCGGGGTGGGGGGGCAGCTGCTCGGGGTTGGGCTGGGCATCGGTCAGCGGGTGGTGAGCAATTGCATTGGGCATCACTTGTTTGTACATATTATTATTATTATTATTACTTTTCTATCTTAATAAACTGTCTTTATCTCAACCCACAGGCTTCACTTTCCCGTTTCTCTCCCCCATCCCAGAGAGGGAGGGGGGAGGGTGAGCGAACGGCTGTGTGGTGTTCAGCTGCCGGCCGGGTTAAACCACAACAGCTTTACACCTGGTTCCTTATGTAATTAATCCTAAAATCTTGCTTGAACTCTCTTCTCAAGGAGGAAAGCAGTGATGTCTGTGTTGCTGTCTGGGACAGAGGAACAGGACTGTGGTAAGAGGGGTACAGGCTCTCCCACCACCGCAATATTGGCTAACGGCACGGGCTACAGATAGGTTTGCTCTGTGAGTCTGAATATTGACCAGGGACAGCTGACCGGGTGAGAAACTCCCTCTGGGAGGGAGACCGCTCCCCTGGCATGCTCTGCTGTGGGAAACGACAGCCTTAGCTGTCAGACGCAGGCCAAGGATGGAAAATCTCTTACATTGGTGTGTAGAGAGAGCTGAATTTTGCAGGCAAAGAAGAATTAAACATCCCAATTCCTCGAAACTGCCGCCCTGCAGGTCCTGATGCTCGGTGCTGCTCAGTCCCCACCCCGCTGGTGGGGGCACCTGAGGCCCCCGTTGTGCCCGTGTCTCACCCCACTGCGAGTGCCCCCAGGCCACTTCTGGGAATACAAGGGCATGCACAGATCTCCGGGTTCAAAAACCTCCCTGCAGCTCCAAAGCGCTGAGTTCTGCTAGTGTTATGTGGCACCTCCTAGCAGTGCATTGTGAAAAAATAAAGATGTTTGTTGGTAATGAACAATATCTGACAAGTTTGAAAATCTGCTTGGATGACCTCAGCTCAGAAGAGCTCCATTGGGAACAGATTCTTTTGGCACGAAGAAAGGGGAAATGGTGAGAAAATCCCATTTCAAGCATATCTCTAAACAAACCCCAGAAGACTTGAACTGCATTAAGGGCTTCTAAGTTGGAAATAAGTTGGGAAGAAGAAATACTGCTTAAACCAGACACTGAAATGGGCTTACTGAAAATACAGTAATGACTGAAATTAGTACAAGCTGGGAAACTTGTTCTTTTTAAGATCCAGGATTTGAGATCGAGGATGTACTTGCTTTCTTGGAATCCAGGGGACTGTCAGCAACATCCAGCTCCTCACTTCCGTTGGAAACTTTTTGTCAGAAGCTGGGCTGCTCTTTCTGAGATTTTCATTTTGAGGTCTGAAATATTAGTCTAAATTTTAAAACTCAGCAAGCATGAACCTCAGTAATATGTCAGCGATTCTGCAGTACTTGTTCAAGCACACATGCAGAAATGAATCCCACGTGGCCCACGGCCTCCCTGCTCCCTGAGAGCATCCCCAGGATGGTAGCTCGCTGCTGATGGGAGGGCACAGAGGGGCTGAGGCCCTGCTCAGCTTCGGGAGGGACGGGGAGGGTCTCTGGGACCCTTGTGGCAGATGGGTGGCCAGGCTGGATGTTCTCCCCTGGCTTTGAGGCGTCTCCATGTAGCAAAACGGCATCAGCTGCCTGGAGGGAGCGGGGCTGCTCTGGCTGCAGGTGCGGGCACTGGCGGTGCAGGCACAGGATGTTTCTTGGCTGGCTCTGACAGCATGCCTTGAGTGCTGCAAGAGGCTGCTGGCTGAACGATAAGCTGCTTATCTTCAACCTGTGTATTTTTTATCCAACAGTGAATAAATACTCTTCAGTGCTGGCTAATAAAGCTGTCTCTTTGGGCAAAAAAAAATCACTGGAGTTTAAACTTCACTGTTACGTCATTAATTCTCTTTTTTAATAGTATGCACATGCTCACACGCCCCTCAAAATATTTGAGAGATAATGCAGACCAGCAGTATCAAAATACATCATTACCAGCTGCAGCCAGCTCAAGCTTAAAAAATCACCCACCCACAGTCTCGCTTGGACACAGATGAAATCCAGATACACACATGCTCAAGCTCTCCACGAGGGAAATGCTAAATGGTACGTGAGAAGAGCTGTGCGTCGGCTTTTAGTACCACAGCCATGTTCAGATTATTTTAGCAGTTGCTGTAATGACTAGTTCTTGGCTTTCTGTTGTTGTTCAAATCTGATATTTTAACATGCTGGAAAATGTAAAAAGGCCAAAATTTCTTAAATGCATCTGCTAACAAAGGATGTTTGCTTCATCTCGAGATGGTCTGGTGCTTCCAGAGATGTTTCAGCCCTTGCAGCAGTCCCAAGACAGAGATGTGAATGTGAGCAGCTTCTAAGAAAGTGGAACAACTTTGCTTTTTCCTGGCTGTAGCTTTATTTTTAGCACGCATCCTGTTATAGCCTAGGGTCACATCTGAGATAACAGGAAGCACTTCAGTTCCTTTATGTGAATAGCCTCCCTGTTCATTCTTCATTTTTTCATTTTATCGAACAGATTTTCTTCTTTACATCACCATGAAATTACAGGTGACTGCCACAGGCTCGATCGTTTTCGTGGAGCCGCCTTCTTGTAGGTGGCTTCCAGCTGCATTTCCCTTTCTCTTCTCCCTGCCCCAACCCCGAACTTCCTCTCCCTTGGCCTCTGTGGCCTCCTGTTCTCTGAGACCCATCCAAATTTCTTTAGGGAAAGCAACGTACAGCATCACCCTTGATAGGCCCAATTTAATTCTGGACAGGACACGAAGGAACCAGCACTTCTTGCTGAGCGGTACCTGGGAGCGCGCTGGCAGCGAGTGTTTGGTTTGGTTACAACCGCTGCAGGATTCCTTGTGCAAACTGCTGCTTTTGCAAGCTGCAGGAACCACGGTCGATGGGAGCTCGAGATCACCCCCAGAGCGAGGTGGAAGCGTTAATCCAAGGGTTCAGTTTGTAAGAATCAAGGCAGGAAAACACCTGGGATGATTTGCCAGGCAGGTGCTTGTGCCTCCCAGCCAGGAAGCGCTGCTCTGTGCTTCCACGTGGCTCCTTTTCCAGGGAAGCAGTGCTCCGGGGAAGAGGCCGTCACGGCGTGGCCCCAGCTTTGTGCAGGAGATGGAAGCTGGAAAGTGCAGGGCTGCAAGGCAGCAGGAACAGCCCTGCTTCACAGCTTCCAAGTGGTAGCTGTGCCCATCATCAGCTGTGTCTCCAGTCCTCAGGTTCCCATCTGCTGAGGGATGTTAATTAAGTTATCTCAATCAGTTGCCTCACCAACAAATACCATCGCAGCTTATTCCTCTAAGACACCAGGCCCAAATCTGCTGTCGGAAAGAGAAATGGGGAGGTGTAAAGCACACGTGTAACGCTAGCAATCACTTGTAGTCAAGCTGTGTTCTTTCCCCATTAATTTATTTTCTTGTTCAGGTTGGATTTTGCCAAGGAGCTCCTTGGTACTGAGCTGTGCGCCAGGTGTTTGTGTCTGTTACAAAGCTGCTTCAGTTTCCCTTCCCAGATGGGGAGCAAACCTAAGTAGGCCCCTGCTTGTCCAACACTACTTCTGTGAGCATCACTCCCAGGCACATAACTGACAGCAGGTGTCAGAGGTTTTCATGCGCCCCGTTCCCCCAACACTGCTTCGCAGCCCCGTGTTGGTGCCGGGCAGCGTCAGCCCTGGTCCGGAGTTTGTCCTGAAGGCAGGGAACAGGGCACCGTGCAGGGGGGAGCTGGCAGGGAGCTGTGGTTTCTGGGAAGATGGGTTTAAGGCTTAACCAATTGGTTAATTGCATTAACCAATCCCCCCTTCCCCCCCCCCCCCTTTATAGAGGCTGCAAGTGCATCAGTGAGTGGGTAATGCAGGACAGCCTCTTCCTTTGAGATCTCTTTCTTTGAACAGGCTCCACATAAAAACTTCCTTCAGGTTAATCCTTTGCCACAGGAGAAGCATCCAAATCCAGGTTCTAGACCAGATTGCTCCATGAAAGTAATTATATATATATATATATATATATGAAAGACATCCCAAATAAAATAAGCAACTGCGTGCTAGTAAATAAGATGGCAGGCACATGCCCGAGCACGCAGAGCTCAGAGAGGACGCGGCAGCGCTGAAGCTGTTACCCACTCAGCGGGGAATGCAGAGTTACAGCCTTGTCTGAAATCCTGTCCCTGCTCCAGGAGATGCTGCGTAGCCTCACTCTGCGTTTACTGCCCTGCGTGGCAGGGAGCTGGCTGTTTATAAGGCACGGCGGTGGAGCTGCAGAGCCACGCAGTGCTCTGGGGTGGGCGCCACGGCCCCCCAGTGCAGCCAGCCCTGGGTGGCAGGGGGTGCTTGTCCCACTCCCCACAGGAAGGACATTCATCAGTTATCTGCAGGCTTCTCCTGCATGGAAACGTTTCCAGGCCAGCTGAAGAGCCAAAAGCCAGGAGAATGGCTGGGCTTCAGTCCTAACCTGCTGCAATTCCTTCTTGAGTCTGCTGAGCCGCGCAGGTCGGAGCCCCCCGGGCATGGCGGAGCCAGGGAGGCACCGCCTGCGGAGAGCCCTCAGCGACCACAGCAGGGACTCCACCAGCAGAGCGTGGGACGTCTTCTGGAGGAGCACCAGAGAAAAACGCCTTGCAGGTCAGTCCGAAGGGGTCTGAATTCTGTGCTGGTGGGAACAAAGCATCTGGGCTGTGGCCTTCATATAGCCATAGGAATTTCCATTTCCATTGGAATGGAAATAGTTCTACTTTTTTGGCAAGGGTGCTCGCTCCTCTTAAATGCCGCTACCTCGAGCGTTGTGCTGGTGTGTTGCGTTAGAGCGTGTGCCTTTGCCTGTCATTTTTTTCAGTGGGAACAAGGAGGAGTTTTAGACTGATGGTTTGTACATAGAGCTGCAAATGTTCACGTCTATCTAGAATTTGATTTCTAGCTTTCAGTATTTAAGTTTGTGCTTTGGCTGAAGTTTTGTGGACTTTTAAAACATGAAGGTGTCCGTCCGTACCCTACAGCAAATTCAGACTTTTATATCACAATTGTAACTGCTTGGCAGTGATCTGTGCAGTGACACTCATTTGGAGCAGTCCCAGCCCCACACCTGACACTTGGTGTGTCCGTATGTCGGGCACGTGTGCAACAAGAGAAGCTTCGCAGTGCCCTGCAGCCTCTTCTCAAGGTGCGCGAGTAATTATTGAAGCCATATGACCCTGAGCAGTTGCAAAGAGAAGCCTAGAAGTAAACCTGCGTAAAGGAAGGAATATTCTCTGAGATAGCAACTTTTGGATAATGATATGTAAAATCTCAGGAGAACAGAGCAGTAATTCACATTCTGAGAAATCAGTTGTCAGTGTGCAAACACTCTGCTAGCCCGTTGCTTGGGGAGGGAAGCGTGAGAGCTGTGGGGCAGGACGAAGCCAGTGCATGCTAAACAAAACCTCTGTGGGGAACAGCTGTGTTGCTGGAAGCCCGTGTTGCTCTGGGGACTTTAAACCCAGTAATTGTGGCAAAAATACATATGCTCTTGGGATCAACGAAGAACATGTGGTAGGTGAATGCATGAAGCTTCTTGCAGAGCTTTGCTTTCAGATGTGGCAGAGTTTCAGAGTGAAGTCAGTTCAGAAGTTGTGGAGAAACCCAGATACAATGGAGCAAAACCTTTCTAGAGCATCTCTGGGTGTGAGGAGTACTGTTGTGTCCTGCAAGCCGTTACTATAGGCAGCCCAGTGTTGGAAGGCAATGCTTAGGTTATCTTTAAGTTGAACTCTGAAGCTTTTAGTGGCAATTTGTAGCTGATAGAGCAATACCAGGTTAACAAAGGACAACTGCAGGATGCAGGAGGGCTCGAGGATGGGTGTGAAGGCAGAGCAAAGCTGTGACCAGGCTCGTTCTGCTGACGTTCCCTGTGGAGTATTAGTGGATTTATTACAACCAAGAGGCTAACCCAAAGCTTGGGGCAAGCCAACCCCTTTTTGAGAAAGGTCATCTTTCAACTGCAGGTCTGTGCTTAGCCACTGTCTGCTTGCACAAAACCTGTGGCTGCTCTGATCGCACCACAAAGAGTTAGATCAGGACATAACCTTTGTGATTCCAAAGTGCATGGACTTTGCACCCCGTGATGCCTGCTAGGGCCGGCTGTGTGCCTCACAGGGCAGGTGTTAGCTGCGTGCACAGCAGGAGCAGCGCTGCGGGCGGCGGCTCGGCCCCAGTACGTGCAGCCACGCTCCATCAGCTGCCGGGAAGAGGGCACATCCTAGCAGGAATGGGCAGGCGGGATAGGTGCCAGGGATTGCTTTGTGGGAAGCCTTCTGATGCACCGCCTCGTAAAATCATATGGAAACAGGTGACCCTAAAAAAAAACATAATGTTTTCTTTGGCTGGATCTGAGAACTTGACCTCAACAGGCACAAGTGATGGGGCAAGCAGAGCCCTGGGTATCCCCAGCCCTTCCCGGGGGCAGCAGCTTGCTGGGGCCTCCTCAGTATGGTGCGAGAGGGGGGTGGCAGGGTGAGACCCCTGGCCTGTGGGGACTTGCCAGTGTAGCTGGGCAGCTGGTGATCACTCACAGCCATTTCCTTGGTCTGTGACAGCTCATGACTGATCCCCAGCTTCACGTTTCCCTTCTCGTGTGCCACAACATGGGGCATTTACAGTGAGGGCTTCTTGGTTGCCGAAGCTGTCTGTGTCCTTTCTGAGCCCCAGCCCCTCTGAGCTCCTCCATCCCTCGGAGCACGGCTGCTGCCGCATGTCCCACTTGTGACGTTGCCCTCGAGTTGCCTCTGCTGGGAGACAGCCAGCAGGGACTGCTCACCTGCCACCAGCAGATGGTCTTGGTTTCACCCAGGGGGTTTGGGCCTGAACCATGGCTTGTGGAACTAACATGAGTCTTGTTCTGAGCTGGAGGGGTACAGCTCATGGCTTGAGCTGGAATTCTGTTGCCTCAAAGCCCCTTCTGAAACACCTTTTCCCAGCCTGTACATATTGGCCCCTGCTGGGCTCGTATCTGAACACTCAGCACTGTGCTGGGCCTGCTTTGGGATGAACCATCCATCTTGTGTTGGCTCTTGACCTGGGTGACCTTCCAGAACTGAGTTGCACCCAAGTTGTGCTGGGCTGTGAGAAGGCAGCATGGACATATTTTTGCTAGGGGCAGAGCCACAGATTGCGCTGATTACTCTGCACCACACATAAGGACTCCAGTGTAGCTGCTTCTGCTCTTGCCCTGGGCTCCGTGAAGAAGAGCAAGCAATGGCCTGAGGGGGTCTGGCTGCAGAGTGGAGCAGGTCTGGTGTGTACATGGCTGGGAAGCCTGAAGACACCTTCATTAGCTTTAGGGAGAAAGACAGGGTCAGGCTGGGAGACTGCAGGCAGCGGGGAGGTGTGCTGAACACCAGCTACTGCTCTGCCATGCAACAGAGCAGGTGTCATGGGGCTGAAGTGGCATTTGGGGAAGGAACTATAACGTTGTCCACACCAGAACCTGCCATCTGGAACTTTTTAGTCACCAAACCCTAAGTGTAGTGAGAAAAGCAGATAGCTTTGACTAGTGTTCCTATGTGAGCTTTGGTACGTTGGTACCAATGCAGGCCAGGAGGCACCTCCCTGATGTCCTCTCCCAGCTCTGGTGCCGTCTTGATTCCTTTTCCTCCCCCAGGACCAGCACCTCCGCAGGCACGCTGTTGTGACAGTGCTGCCTGGGCACTGGCAGCTTCTCCCCTGGCTGTGGCCACTTGTGCTAGCACTGCTGGCTGCGAGCTGCACCAAAATTTACTGCTCTGTCTCTGTAAACAGGCTAAAAATATCCCGCTGCTGTTCCTGTGAGGGCCCAGAGCTCAGAGAGGCTGGGAAGGAGCCCGGGGTCAGGCAGCCTCTGGGGACGAGGCGCAGGCAGGGTGCGTGGGGATGGTCCCCCCGGGCTCTGTGGGGACGGGGAGGGTGGGAAGAGTCCCAGGGCTTCGGCCCAGCCAGGTGCTAGCTCATGCTGCGTTCTGGCCAACTGGGCCAGCATCTGGGGGCACAGCTCAGGATGTTGAGTGTGGGCATGGCCCGGCAGTGTGCACTGTGCCCATGCCTCCCAACATCACGAGAAAAAGCTGAGGATTTGGGTTTTAAAACAACTCTTTGGGTACTTCTGAACTAGCAGAAGTGTAAGGAGGGGGGAGCTGAGTGTTGAGCCCAGGGAGGACCCAGAACTAGCAGCAGCCCCAGCTGTTGGCAGCTTTTCCTGCTTTTAGAAGAGTGATGTTGCCCAGCATAGGAACGTTAGAAGCTGGTCATTGTTAACTGGGGTCCTGTAGGCAATACCCTCTGAAGGGCTGTAGGAGATGCTGGGCAGCTGGGCTGGGTTTTTCTGGGTGCTAAGTGCCCTGGAAGGTGAGACAAAAATCTGAGCACCACAGAGCACGAGAGCTGGAGGCTTAAACAGCCTGAGGGAGGGCATCGAGGCAGGGAGTCAGCTTCATTTTGTCTCTTATCTTTGTCTCATAGTTCAAAAAATGGTTATCATGCTTTGATATTATGTTTCTTTAAATTGATTTTTAATGAAAATCATGCCTGGTCTATGCCTTAACATAGAAAATCTCAAAGGAAGAGGGAATAGGTCCAAAATCATGAGTAAATACAAATGGAAGGCAATAATCTCATTAAAGCCCGAATATCCTCACAGCATCCTCTGGTCTCTCCCCCCCAGAAAAAATCCAGTGAAGCCCAAACCAGCCAGCACTCCAGGTGGGCTGCTGTGGAACCCAGCCTGCACTCTGACCACTTTGTGTCCGTGTCTCTGCAGCCAGCCTTGCCACAAGCCCTCTCTGCAAGTGTGCAACAGTGCCTGCTCAAATACACCAGGCAGCTAGATGTTTTATTGCAAAATAAATTCAAGCCATGATCAGCTGCCTGCTCTCTATCCAGAATAAATTTGGTGTGGAGATTGTCTAAAAGAAAAAATATTTTTGCTGCTTGAAACAGTTTCAATGTAAGAGCACTACATTTAGCATATTTTTCCCATTGCCTATGGTAAAAATACAGCTGAGTATCAGGGGTCATGCCTACATTAATAGCACTCAGCAAAGCGCTTTGCACTGAGATCATTCAGTTGGGCAGTCCTCCAGTTAATTGAGGATTTCTCACTGTCATAACTCTAGTGCTTCAAGTACCTCTATGCGTTTCATGGCTCTCCATCCTGCATCTGATTTAAACTATATGTTTCCTGTACTTATTGCCTGGCAGTATTTCTTGCCAGGGCCCACACCACCCACACGTTTGGCACTGTCACTTTCAATCCCCATTGCAAGCGTGTTTGCTGAGCCTGCTGCGGGATGGCAGTCAGAGGGACCGCTGGTGAATGCTGAGGAAAAGGGAAAGGAAACGGCACAGCGAAGGCTGCCGAGATGGGAAGAGGGACTGGAAGAGGCTGTGACTGCACTGCGCTCACCCTCTTCCCAGCGAGGTTTCTCCACCCCGTCCTGGGTGGGATCTCCACGATCCTGCTTAAAGCCAAGCAGGCGGGCCTGGAGCCCGGTCGCCCCAGGCAGTTTGCTGGCTTGCAGGGACACGGGAATAACTTCTGTGCAGGGCAGTGACACGGCTCGGTTCGCTCTCCCCATGGAAGGTAGGAAGAGGTTTCTTTTCTTCTCTTGCTTGTTCTGCACCTCCAGTGTTATTAACCAGAAAATAGGGTGAGAGCTGCTTGGGGGCTGGCGTGACAAAGGTGTGGGTCCAGCTGCTCCCTCTTGGTTGCAGCTCTTGTGCTCCTGCAGGGTTAGACAGAAAGCGGGAAATTTTTCCACTGACAGATTTTATTCGGAATTTCGAAAATAAAACGCAGTTATCGGAAACTGTGAAACCCTGAGCGTTCCCAAGTCAGGGCCCGGGCCGCTCGCGCCGCGCCTCAGCCCGACCTGCCCGAGCCGGGCCGGCTTCGCCTCTGGGGGGCAGCAGCCGCCTGCGCGGCGCCCACACGGCCGGGCCCGGGGCTGGGGCGGCCTCGGCAAGCGGTCCCGGCCCGGGGAGCTCGGAGCTGGGTGCCCCCGGCAGGAGCTGGGTGCCCCGGCAGCCGAGGCTGCTCCCCGCCGCCCCTGCCCGCAGCCGCGTGGGGGCCCTTTCGGCAGGGCCACCGCGGGGAGTGGAATCGCGTTTCTTGCCCTTCGCCCCTCTGTAAAATAAATCAAGCTGAGTTTTCAGCCCTCTGTTTGAAGGCGCTCTCCGGCCAAGTTTCGAGTCGATCTATTTCTAGTTGTCTTGCGTTGCCCTGGCAGCGTGCCGAGCATGAGAGGAACCCGATCGGCTCCAGGACGGAGCATCCTGCTCCACCCGGGTCCTCCAGGCAGTGGAAAACGTGCATTTTGTTAGGGGGAAAAACACTTATCTTTCAGAAATGAATCAATTGATGGCATAAGCTATAAATCATGACAAGAACGGGCAGTGTTCCTAGACTGCACTGAGAGGAATCCACCACAAGAACGCTTTGCACTTGAGCGCTGACACAATGAATGCGGGGCAGGAGGGCCCGGTTTGTGTGGCCAGGGGATTGTGGCTCCCCCATGGGTAAATGGTGTTGAGTAAGCAGCTGTTTCAGGCATTAAAACAAAGTTTTCTGACAGTTGGAAGACGAAAGCCAGGTCCTACTGACACCTCAGTAAGGTTCTTCCTGCGGTGCCTGATGTCTCATGGCTGCTGGAGTTGGGATGACCTGAGCAACTTGGCGCAGTCCAGCGACCCGAAGCACCCTAAGCAGGCCTGATTTCAGCTGCCTGGGTGCCAGGGAAGCCTCAGCACCTTGCTGCTCACGGCTGCTTGGCCTCGCCCGTCAGCAGGGACAGGCCCCACTGGGTACTGGGGCTGTGGTTGGGTGGCAGGGAGCTCCACAAAGGGGCTGCTGCTTATGTGCTGCATGACAGCCGCCAGCTTTCCTTCATGGATCCTCTCCAACAAGAGCCAGGACCCTCTGAAACCTGACCTTCTTTTCTCAGTTTTATACATTGTATTTAGTAATTGCTCCTCTCCTCCTCCGTCAGTGAGCAGCATGGTTACCAGATGATATCCTTGACTTACACAGCCTAGCCTTGTATGATGGGGCCTTTCCATTTGTTAGGCAAAGCCTATTGGTTTAACTTCTGTATCATTATTCGAGCCAATATTGAATAGGCCACTGATAGTAGTGCATGGAATTGAATAGTGTGGGAAAAAAAAAAAAAAGGCTGACACATGAAGTAAACTCTTGTAAAGGCTGGGCAGGGGGTGGAGGTGAACGTGAAATGCCCTGTGGTGCCACAGGCACTGCTCCGCCTCAATGGCTGCAGGCAGGGTTTTGGGCAGCACTGACAGGGACACCCTGAGCTGGTCACACAGCAGCAGCGATGGCTGCTAGGGGGACGCAGGCTGGGAGCCACGTTAGACAGTGAATGGCCAAGCTTGTCTCGAACCCACCTCACTCTCGTGCCACTGCACAGACGTGGCTCTGGAGGTGACACTGGCAGTGTGGTTCCCTCGATGGTTACCTGGGACAGGACATTCCTCACCTACTGCGAAGCACATGAGAGCTGTCTGTCGTGGTGGATATGCCATCGCATCCATCAGCTGCTCTCAGCAGCAACAGAAGTATACATCGTGTTCAACTTTACACATAAATATGAAATTATGCATAAAGAGGAGTCTGAAGAGTCTGTAACATGAGCTGTGGCTGATTGTCCAGAGATGGTGCCAAGCACCTGTCACGTACAGCCTCCTCTGGGCTGTCGGGGTCCTTGCCACTAGGTGTCACAGCCTGCTTGGGTTTGCAGCAGGGACCAGAAGTGTCACCAGCGCGGGGACCCTCACCCAGAGCAGGCAGCAAAGCTGTTCCTAAAGTTGTTCTGTTGGAGCGAAGTGAACAAAGAGGAGCTTTAATGGCTCCTCGTTTTTTTGTTTTTTGTTTTTGTTTTTTTTTTGAGCATTTTGGAAACGTTCAGAGATCACACGTGTCATTTGGCAATGTCAGTGATGCCACCAGGTGAACAGAAGTCCCCTTGCTGCCAGCACCATGGGACCCAGCCACTGGCAGGCTTCCAGCTGCCCTCCTTCTGACGCAGTAAATGGCAACCTCCATCAGCTTCGGGTAATTTAGCAGAGCACCCTATCTATATGTTTTTCAAAAGCTGCTCGTCGAAAGGGAAGCGTTTCACTGTCAGTCCCACTTGTACAGGCAAGAGGCAAAAGGAGGGCAGAGCCCGGGCAGATGTCTGGGGCTGGACTCTGTGTTAGCCATGTCAAACAGCTACTTCTAGGTGAACGGGAACCTACCCTCACCGTGCGCTTCCTCTCTCGTCTGAGCTGAATCTCTAATCAGTTTGACAGCACAGGGAATGTTAATTCTGCATGCTTTGTGGCTGAACATTGTGCTGAACAGCGGTAGAATATACAAGTGGTTACGGCCGGGCTGGCTGGTACTGGGGTATGCAAGTCATATGGAAAGCTTCTTCAAGTTTTATTAAAAGTGCGTATATTGTTAAAAGACTAGAAATAAGGTGCAGTGTGAGGGGTTTGCTGAGTAAGTAAGTGAATTACAGTGCTTAAAACTCCCTGGCGGAAGCGATTTACATGCAGACCCAAGGCCGCCCCACCACCGATACTCATGCAGTTTTTCAGTGAAGTGCACCTGTGGAAGTAAATACGGGAGTCATTCTCCATCAGAAATGAAATGTTTTTGACAATCTCAAACTGGACAAATAGTACGTTCTGGTGTTACCTGGGCTGGTAGTCGTTTCTCCTGTCTCGTAGTGCGTAGCATTGCTCATCTTGATTGCAGGGCCAGCCCAGGCTGAGCAGGGACGTCCCCTCTGCACACTGCTGGTCAGCCTGGAAGGCAGCTCTGGGACAGGACCCAACTCCTTCCTTGCATGTGGGGGCACCTGGCCGAGGTGAGTGTGTGCAGGAGGCAGGACCGGGCACTGCATGTGAGAGGATGGGAGCTGCCACCCACCCCACCCCAGTGCTGCTTCATTCTCCCCACGTCCAGCCAACAAGGCTCCTCCCGTGCTTTTTCTGCCTGCTCTGTAAGCATGTGCATTGCTTTGTGACAAAGATGCTGTAATAGGGTGTAAGGTTGTGTTTTTTTTTTTTTTTTTTTTTCAAAAGGATCCATAATTTAATAAAAAGAAAGATTCCTAACAAGCCTGTACATTTCTGAAGCTACCCAGAAAGAAAACTCATTTTGAATTTCAGATGTCCTTCAATCCGCAGCAGATTTGTTCTTGCGCTTGCAGCCCTGCTGATGCTGCGGACCCAGTGTCCCTCCTCAGAGCAACGTAGTGGAGGGCTCTGTATGTTCAGTGCTTCAGCTGATTAAGCTACTAATTACTGAGGCTAAGAGAGTTGTGTGACGCAGCTGGAAGGAGAAATCGCAGGGATTTGCCTTGAACTGTTTCCAGCCTGATCGGACATTAAACAAAGAACTCGGAGAAATTTAAATGACAGCTTGTGACGGGCGTGTCAGACACCGCGCTGCAAGCCTACTGGGGGCCTCACCCCGCTGCAACAGAGCCGATGGATGGGGACAGCTGCAAACCATTCCCTTCTATTAATTTTCACCACGAGTCTTTCTGAGCTGTAACGTGTTGGCGTTTTGCTGTGGCTCGGATTGCCTGGTTTCAGCTCCGGGGAAACGGCGTGTCCGCTCTGGGTTGCAGAGAGGCACGGCTTCTCTGTTTGGTGGGGCTGGGAAGGCGCGTGCTCAGGGAGCATGCAGAGAGAGGAGGCAAGGTGAACTGCGTATAAATACCAGGAGAAACAGCTTGCTGGGCTGTCCCCTGAGTTTGCTAAGCCTTAGCAAGGTCCTCGTGGAGGAGACAGCGTTGTGTCTTCACATCCAGTTTGTTGGTGGCTCTCCGGGGCTGGCCTGGGCCGTGTTGCCCTTCCCTGGAATAAGTACCCCAAATAACTTGAGGTGATCAAGAGCACAGCACCCCTGCACTGGGACAGAGCAGAGGCTGGAGCTGGTGCCTGGGGTGTCCGCATGGAGGCTCAGCAGTGAACGCAGATGGGACGTTGTGCCCCAGCCTCGCGTTGCGGCCAGGAGGAGAGGAATGAGGTCTTCTGTGTGGAGGTGAAAGTGGTGGCGTGGGAGGGTGGTGTTTCCTGAGGGATGTGATTCATCGGGGTGGTGCTGGGACTTAGAAGCATGGGGGGAAAAAAAAAAAAAAAAGAACCACCAACTTGCAATTAACATAAATCTAATTTTCTGCAGTTATTACCAATCTCAGATTAATTCTGCAGCATGACTAAACTGCTGCAAGGCCCTCACACTGGCATGTTTCATATGTCCTAGCGTATATACCGGCACATATATTAAACATAATTTCCAGGCACATTAGGGCTTCTTAGGGAAGGTGCAGATAACAACTCTGGGCGCTCTGCAGGGGGAATATGTGAGTGCAGAAACATGCAGATCCCTGCCCTTCCTTTTGTACGTGTATTTTTTCATCCTTGTGCTGTTCTGGCAACCCCAGACGTGTCAGCATTTGATTTACACCAGTGGAAGAGCTGAATGCGGAGCCTGGCAAGGAAAACTCACCAAGCAAATCCCTCCTGGCACCTCGCACGCTCTCGCAGCACCCTCTGGCCTGGCTGGGCTGGGTTTGGTGCACGCAGAGCTCACAGGGCTTCTGCGCCTGCTGTGTCTGTCCTCTCCAGCGGCAAGGGACTTCTAGCGCGGGTCAGGCTCCCGGTGAGCAGAGCTCTTCCACCTGAGGAAAGAGAAATTCCTCTCTGGGGCCTTTACTGTAAGCAGTTGGATGGTGGGGAACGTGATGGCTCTGTTCTAGCGGCCGCTCCTTGCCAGCTGAGGAGGCTGTGATGGTGCCCCAGAGCCCGAAGGTCTCCAAGAGGAAACAAACCCCTAAAAACCAGCTTTGTGCCTTGTGAAAGTGCCCAGGAGAGGAGCCGCCTGACGTCTACTAGAAATAAGTACCTGGGAGTCTGTGCTCTCAGTGCAGGAGTGGTTCCTCGATGAGGAACTCTTCCGTTCAGCTCCATGCCTGTGGGGTGGCTCCTCCTGCACCTGGTGGCCGGACCAGGGACCTGTGCAGGCGCTGCTGTCAGCGGGAATAATGGGGGCATGCTGGCAAGGAACTGGAAGGACTTTGAAATCCTAAAACATCTTTAATGGGCTGCTGAGCAGTTCAACACAACTTAAAATCTTCAGAGCACGCAAGGCAATCGCAAGGTATGGGATCCACCCCTCGGGTTGTCCTGAAGTCACTGCGGGAGCTGGCACACGAGCGATGTCCTGGTGCCAGGAGAAGCGAGTTCGCGATGTTCAGGGAGGAGAGGTCAGCTCTCTTCCTGTTGAGATGTTTTCCAAAAATGCTTGAGCATTTTAGTGGAAAAACAGCTGAGGGAGCCATTCAGATGAGGAAACAGGAAATACTGCAATGCCATTGCCGCAGCTGGGACAGCTGTAAGGAGAGGCAAGATGCGGTCAGGTAGGGCTGGTCGGCGCGCTGCTGGGCCAGCAGCTCACGGGGCTTGTTGTCGGTGCTGCGCACAAGGATCCCTTACCCAGCAGGGATCGGCGGCCTTGTGCCAGCCTGGACACCTGAGCCAAGGTGCTGGGCTTCTTTCATCTCAGGTCCTACAAACACGGCACCAGTGTTCAGATGTGTCCTTCAAGCCTTGAACTTTTAGTATTTCCACCGGTGGACAGTGAAAACTATGACACTAAAATCATACATCTTATGGAGTGTAAGTTAGTAGCAGACTTCCCAGTGCCAGCTTAGTTATGTGATGAAATTAGCAGTTCATACCTAACGTCAGCCCTGCTCTTGGGTCTTTCTCCCTTTCAGCAAATTTATGCTCGTGTTCCTGCCATCCAAACGGCTCCTCTACCCCCAGCTTCACAAACTTTCCAAGCTTGCTATTATTTATCGCTAACTTTGAAGACAGAAGCTACTTTTTTTCTAAAACACAAAAGAGATGTGGGAGCCTAAATTCCATTCAAATTCACCTCGAGCAAGTTTCAATGGAGCTTAGAGAGCCTAAGAAATGTAGCTACTTCTGCAAATGTCACCCGAGCCGTACCTGCAGGGTCTGCCATCACCCAGGCGCCTGAATTGCTAAGGCAGGTTCCCCGTGCTGCCGAGCCAGCCGGCTTGCTGGGAAGCTCGCAGAGCATTCAGTATGCGCATCCGGAATGTATGCTAATGTTGGAGAGGGAGAATGCCTCAGCGTGGAAACCGTCGTGCATTTAAATGTGTTCTTCAAAACTTAGGTAGTTCATCTCTGCCTTAAGCTTCACAATAGCAGCTTCTCCTGAGCGCCCGGGGAGCGGTTCTGGAGGGGCTGTGTGGTGCTCTTTGCTTTCCTGGGGTCCCTTCCATGTTCTGTGCAGGGCAGAGATGAGACAACCGGGGAGCTGTATCCTTTCGAAGAGAGATCTCCTGAAGAATGAGTGGCCAAGGGAGAAGTGTGGGCAGAGCTTGTTACGCCACCAGGGTTGGCCCCTGGTTGTGACAAGGTTTTTGAGAGAGTTTTCTCTTGGGCACGTGTGTGTAATGAACGATCGTGTTCAGCTTCATTAGATTACTGTGAAATAACACAGGCAAGAAGCAAACCTGTTTTCTGAATATTTTACAGTCTTAGGTTCCTGTGTGTGTTATTTGGTAGTGAGCACAGCTTGGAAAAGCAGTCTGTCTAGCTTTGACCCTAAGACCGTTCCGGGAACAAGCAAACACAAATAACCCTTTCCTAAAAATGTTCTTTGCAACCCCGCCCTTGAGAAACGATCTTCTCTGGAACGATGCAAGTCTGGACAGCATTGGCAGTCGGGGGCTGAACTTTAGCTCTCGTCCAGGCACAGCAGTTACTTTTATGGCACCAAGAGCTCCCTGGAGTCAGGGGGCGAATTGCTGAGAGGCCACGTACCGCCCAGAGTGGACGAGGATTGCAGCATCTGGCTGCTTGTCCCTGCCACCCAGCTAAAAGCTGGGGGCTGGGGGACAAGGGGCTGGCGTGTGGCCTCTGTGACGGCAGCAACAGGGTTTTATCCCCACCCAGAGCTCCTCTCTGGACGTGTGCAGGATACAGAGGGCCCCTCTCTGTACCTGTGTGGCAAAGGATTTAAACTGCAAAATCTGTGCTGCTGTGAACGCTGCGCTGTGAGCAGGCAGTCTGCGCACCTGCAGTCAGGAGCTCTGCCAGGCCGGTTAGTTCTCTGAATTGGTGAAGTCTTTTGTGCTCCTTGCCAGTGAAAAAACATAGAATTCGGCGCCGTGTGATTTCCACAGATACTCTGACTTCTACATAGCAAGCCCTTAAACCACTGACATGGTGATCTGACTTCAGTGGAGACCAGGGTGGAAACAGAATTGAGTGGTTCCAAAAAGAAAAGCCATCAGACCTCAGCTGTGTTCTGATTATTTTCTTTTAATTTGCTTCCTTCTCATTGCCTTTTTTTTTTTTTTTATACAGAGACATAAATAATGTTAAATTCCAGATCACCCCTGGGTCTGAAATTTAGCTGTAACAAGGACTCCTGCCAATTTTTACAAAAGGACTTTGCTAACATGAAAGAAAAATAGCTCATCCATAATAAATGCTTCTCCTGACCCATGTTCTCCTTTTGCATTTAAGGTCAACCATCTCTGAAAGGAGAAAAAAAAGCTAAAGGATATGCAGAGCGTCAGCTGCAACAACAACCCAAACCTCTGGATGAAGGTCTTCCCATCAGGGTTTTGAGTTTTAGGCTGTTCACAGCTGCCACTGCATTTTTAACTTGGCCTGAATAATGTAAATACTGGGCTGTGTAGTGCTTTCCGTTACACTGGTGTAAATCTAGGTTAGAGCTTAAACCTTGACTTGAACATGCACGCACTTTATCCCTGGGATCTCCACAAGACAGCATGCGGTATAAAATTAATCATGGTGTAAATCTATGCAGGACTTCTGCCCAGTTCTGCGAATTTGACTTCAGATGACCTCAGAGCAGTTCCTCTGCATTTTAGCTTGTGCAACCCAGGCAGAATTTGGCCGAGTACTTTCTGCTGTACCCATGATACTGGCCAAGAGCAGCTGTTTGGTTACAAACTGATCATTTGGAAATTCTTCCTTTTTTTTTTTTTTTTTTCTTTTTTTTTGTGATATGTTTCTCTGTCCTGCCAGAGAAAATACCTACAGGTTTTATAACCAGTTTATTCTGCTGCTGAACAGAAAATGCAGTCAGAAGGGCTCAAGTCGATGTTCTTTGTGCAGGTGTCTCCACCTTACGTTAACTCCTTTCTCCAAGGCCATGTCCGCATGATTCAAAGCAGGACTGGTGAATAATTAAGCTGTGGTGGGAGCTTGCTGGCTACAAAGTATCATCATACCGTGGCCAACTTAAAATGCTCCCCATGGCTGCATGAAGGTGCTAAAACGCAGCTGGCAGAGGACTGGCTGCTTCAGAAGGCTGGCAGCAGGACAGGCACCGGTTTAAGGTCTGCACTCACTTCCTGCGCGTCTGATCCAAGTTAACTTTTCTTTAGAGGACCACAGAACGGTTGAGGCTTGAAGGGACTTTGATTGTGATCAGTCAGAGGTTACTGAGAGTGGCCGCGCAATGGCGTCGGCCAGCTCCCTCCGTGCTTGTGGGTTGGTCCCGTCAGGGCTGTGGACAGGGGCCGTTGCCTTAGATGCTCCGTGTTGGGCAGCCCACCAGGCTTTCCCCTGTGTGCAGTCAGAGGAAACCAGTTTTCAGAGATTTTCCTGAGATTTTTTCCAGGGTTTGGATATCTTAGGTGACATACCAAAAGGATGACTCTGATTTCCACAAGTTCTCTTTTCAGAGGCAGTTGATGTGTGCACGTTCAAATCAGTTGACACGATCTAATGTTCTCCTGAGTAGGCAAAGAACACAACCTTCCCGTCGTTCAATGCCCCAGCCGAAGGAGCATTCATACCTTCAAACGCTCCCTGAGCCCCGTGGCCCCGTGCTTCCTCCTCCCAGCCTCCTGGAAGGGGATTGGTTTGCTCAGAGGGGTATGCCACCCTTGGATGCTCACTGCTGGGTTGAAAGAAGGGCCAAATTCCTCTTGTTTCTTGAAATAAACTTGCAAACCCCTTGAACTTCCTGTGCTGGAGGAATATGTTTACACATTTTTTCATTCCATTTGTCTTCCTGAGGCTGTGAGAGAGCTGGCAGTGTGGGTAAGGGGAGGGGGGCCTGGGAGCTGCGTGACCAGCGCATCCCAGGAACACCCTGACCAGTCCCATCCACTTTGCACTGTGCAGCCAGGCCCTGAATGGACTCAGGAGCCCATTTCAGCTTTGGTGTGTGTGATTCTATCATTAGAAAACAAATCCAAAGGAAAAACAGAAATGTGGCTGAAAACGTTTTGGTTTAAATTAATTTCACTGCTAAAGTGTTTTCTACTGAAAATACGTGAGTGGTTCTACTCCTGGCTTTCAAAACTGTTGTGTTTTTTTCTGAAGACAGTCTAGTACCAGCCTTAGGATGGGCCACAAAGTCCACCTATCCCAGTAATTTTTGGAAGGGCAAGGAATTTTTTAATGGAATACCCTTTACATGAAGTTTATGGTGGGGAAAAAAAAGTCATCTTTTGTACTATGTTATCTGTGCTTGCAAAGGGCACCAGTGCTTGCAGCCTCGATAGATAACTGCTCTTCGGTGCCATCTGAAGTCAGGGTAGTCAGAAGGAACAGCGTTTATCAGAGGAAAGAAAAAGGTAAAACACAAGGAGGGGAGGTTACTCGTGCACCTCAATTAAGGTGTACAGCTTGATTAAAAGGCGTTAGTGATTGGAAGAAGCTCTTTAAGATAGAGACCATCTTGGCTGTGAGGCTGTAGTGCTCGGAGGTCTCATGGGTGCCATCACCAGGTACGTGTAATTATGTCACTAGTTCCAGGGCTCTTAACACAGGCAGCATGGCAGGAGAGGAATTACGAAGGGTAGCTGACTGAGGATAATGGATAGTAGGATGAAATTGAGAGGAAAAACTTAATTGGAATTAACTGGCTGAGAAAAGCCTCTTGATCTGTCAGACAGGGAAATTGCCTCCCAAGAGCAATGGTATAGTCCCAGCCACGTGGGCATTTAAAGCCAGGCTAATGTCTATGATTTCCTGAGTTAACTGGAGTATCTCAATAATTGGAACTGACACAGAGATTTATCTCCTTTGATTGACTCGCTTTCACAGAGGCTCATCTCTTTGTGGTACCGCACAGAGCTTTCGAGGCAGCTGTTTGCACTTAAACTGCCAGAAGCGGACAATATGTATCCATTTCAGCTCTTCAAATGCATTCTTTGAAAAAACACTTAAATCACTGAAATAGACAGTGCTAATCAGTCTGCAGGAAAATGGAGCATCCTTACCTGGGGCTCACTGCCATAAATCTTCCTGTGGCACCGCTCAGCTCTCATACGGCTGTAGAAAGCCATTTCGGTGCATTACTGCCAAATGCCCAATCACCCTGAAAAATTGGGCTGGTTTTGGCCAAGCCTATAAAAGGAAAAGAAGTTTGGCCAAACGTATAAAAACAAATGGCTGGTATTTCAGCAGAAGCCGCCATTTGCAATCGAGAGGGATTAATCATACTAATGATGGAGATGATATCCCACGCTGATCTCAGAGAAGATCGCGCCGCAGCAGGGTGGCCCTGAAGGGCGACTTTTGGAAGGAGGCTCTGCGTTCAGCTTTGCCAGCTTCTGCTTCAGCTTTGTGACCTTGGCCAACAGCAGCAGATCTGCTCTCTCACTGTGTCCTCTGTGATTCAGCACAGCTCTCCAGAGGAACACCTTCCTCCGGTACTTGGGGGCTTTTTACAGCATGCTAGTTAGTGCGTGAGATTTACGGGATATGCCTACGTGCGTGCTGTTGGAAGCGGATAAGGAGGAATAGGCGATTGCTCCCAAATACGAAATCAGCTTGGCGTGTCTGCTAACTGCAGTGCCTCGGCAAGCTTCAGGTCGTAGCTGGAGGCTGTTTGTGTTTGCAAGGCTGGAGAAGGACTGACTCACAGCCTCACTTCCCAGCTTGGAGGTACAGCCTCTCAAAAGCTCGCTGGCCTGCAGGGGCACTTTTCCGTGGTGAATAGTTACACAACCTCACTCTACAGAGAGAGACATCGGAGTGGCGCTCCCGACTTCCCTGCAGGTTCCTTTTGAGCAACTTGCTTCATCTGTGGCCATTCCCTCACACTTGTACCTTTGCTGGTCTACTGGCAGAGCCTCACTGCCCTTTCTGTGCGTGTGCCACCTGGAGAAAGGGAGCTAGGGAGCTTTATGTTGTGACAGTTTTGCTAACGCTTAAATCTGGCTGAGGTCTCGCTCTCCCTCATTATGCCCTGAAGGTCACCAATGGGTAGAAATGGGTGTCTGTGCTCCTCAGCACGCTCCTTCAGCCACAACCACTCTTTGTCTACAGGCTGACATGGACAGTGTCAGGGGTGAAGGACATTTCCTCCGCACCAGGGTGTGTGAGGGGATGGTTTGTTTTCTTGCTTGCTCTCGCTATGGCTTCTTGGGCTGGCGCAGTGAGAAAGAGGAAGCAAGAGAGCAAAGCAGCTGGGAAAACAGGAGGACTCGTCCCTGGGGGACTGGGGACAGAGCCACTGCTGGTGGAGTGGCTCCTGCTGTTCACTGCCGAAATGAGACCTACTTAGGGAAATGAGTGTAAATGAAATGTGCTACTTTTTTTGGCCTGGAATGTTGTCAGGTATTGCACTGTGAGGATAATATTGTGATTTAAAGAGTGAACGGTTATAAAGAAGCCTGCACTTCGCTGCAGTTCTTTTCCAAACTATAATTTCTTCTGCTATGAGAAGGTTGGGTTAAATATAGCTGTATAGGGCCAGGGAGAAAAAGTTCAAAATTTAAAGTGAAAATTAAGGAGAAGAGCTGATGGAAAATGGAACAGGCAGAGGTTATTTAAAGATACAAGAAAAAATAAAAGGAAAGAAAAAAGTTCAAAGTACTCTGAGAACTTTAGGTTTTGGGTAATACCTGCAAAGCTGCAGCCAATTGGTGCAATAAGACATTTTAAACAGGTGCACATTCCTTATTATACTCTTCTCTTAAGTTCCTTCAGCCCTTCTACTGTCTGTAAAACATTCTCAGTAGATGGTATGCTCTGTGAGCCTGTCCCTCCAGGAGAATTTTCATGTAAATCCTTTTTTTCAAAAGATACAACCCTTCAGTCCAGAACATCCCCACCTAACCAGCTGGACGTGGCCTGGGCAGGGTCTAATCAGGAGTCCTTAGCTGACAGACATGGACCAAATCCAGCCTGGGATGGCCACCAAAGTGCCCCAGAAAAGGAACCCGATGTAAGAAGCTCCCACTGCCGTTTCAGGCACGGTGTGGCAGGAGCAGCAAGCATCCGCTGCGTTTGCTCTCCGCTTGCCTTGGGAAGGATTTGCTTCTGGCCCACCATTCCCAGGCTGGTTTTTCCATGCCTTTCTTCAAAAGGTATGGAAACCTTTCTTCAAAAGGTTCTCCTTGAAAGGTGCTGGCCTGAAACTGCCCCCTTGTGTCACGTGCCACATATCCCGTTACTCTGCGTGTTGCGCAAGCGTGCAAGTAAATAAATATTGCTTGTAAAATCATTTGGTCTTTGTTAAATCCAACTCGACTGCTTGGCTTTTAATAGCCTCTGCCCCAAATTTCACATCTGAACTAGACACAGTGCAGAGACAAATTTCCTTTGATTTGTTCCCGAGTAACTCACCATTTAATTTAACCGAGCGATTCCTTGTTCTCCTATTCTGGAATGATGGATTGTGAAATGCACTCCTTTAAATGAATCCAGACGCTTGACTTCCATCAGCAGAGTAATCTTTCTCAGTGGTATGCTAAGTATGCTTTTAAAAGGTATGGTGAATATGAGTGCTATGCACTTGGTTGATGATTTAAGTGTTTACACTTTCTAAACATTGCAGCAATAACAAATACGGCTTAGCTGCATTTTTTATAATATTTCAGAAGTGATCATTCAAATAACATCAAAGGAACTTAAATGGATTTCTAAATGTGATGTTACAAGTGAGGGCAGCTCCCCTCTCATCAGAAAACCTGCAATTGGAAATGGGGCTGAGCAAAGCTTGTAATATTTCTGATTGCAGGGTTTCCATAGATCATCCAGAAAGCTTTCTATCAGAGCCATTAATGGTAAAATATTTCATGTGCATGCTGTCCCTGCTGTTGCTGGCTTGATATCACAAGGGAGCAGTGCTTTTTTTTTTCTCCATTGCTGTTTATACTACTCAAATATGAAGTGGGGCATTTCTGGGGAGGAGAAAAGAAGGAGTGTATGAATACTTTGTATGTCCTTTCTGCCCCTTCGTAAGAACTGCAAAAAGTTATAGTAAAGTTGAGAAAGGGATACTGATGTAAACCAACCCATCAACTCGACCAGCCTGGACGCTCCGTCACTGTTACCAGAGCAAGGACTATCTGAATGCCACAGCTGGAAGCTGCACAGCATTTCCTGGGGCCAGCTGGAAGCAGTAGCCATTCCTAAAAGTGGGAAGACAAGATGAATCCTTTTGTCATTGAAATATGTGGCAGTGCTTTTTCGGCAAAGGTAAATGGTACTAAGCTTTTGGCAATGCATGAACTGCAGCACTTGTCTACCAATTCATGCTTGGTGCGTTTACACCAACAGAAAATGACACATCTAACAAGTGACCTTGGCTGAAATCTGTGTTCCTACTTTGCATGGATACGTTGTGTGTGTGGGAAAGGGCATTTGACTGGAATCAGAAGGCCTGAATCCTTTTACTTCACCACTAGCGGTAGACATAGAGATGGTGTCTTCTTCGCAAAACAGATTTACTGAGAAATATGTTAAGGGTTTGTATTATCCAAAATATTAGATCAATATTTTTAGGTTCACAACAATATGAAGTTTTACAAAAGCACATGGGGATGGGGCAACCCTGGCTGTATGTACAGACTGGGAGGATGAGAGGTGGGAGAGCAGCCCCACAGGACAGGAACTGGGTATTCTGGTCGATGGCAAGTTGAATAAGAGCCAGCAGCTGGCCCTGGCAGCCAGGGTGGCCAACCTTGTCCTGGGGTGCATCCGGCACGGTGCTGCTGGACGGCTGAGGTAGGGATTGTGCTGCTCTGCTCTGCGCTGGTGCGGCCTCACCTCCAGTCCACTGCTGTGGGAGTTTTGGGTGCCAGGTGGTGATGGGTCTGGAGGGAAAGGTATATGAGGAGTGGCTGAGGCCCCTTGGTTTGCGTGGCCCAGAGCAGAGCAGGCCGAGGGGAGGCCTCATGGCGGCCTGCAGCTCCTCACGAGGGGAGCGGAGGGGCAGGCGCTGAGCTCTGCTCCCTGGGGACAGCGACAGGACCCGAGGGAACAGCATGGAGCTGGGACAGGGGAGGGTCAGGCTGGGTGCTAGGAAAAGGTTCTGCACCCAGAGGTGGTAGGGCACTAGGACAGGCTCCCCAGGGCAGCCATCCTGACCCTGAGCCTGCTGGAGGTCAAGAAGTGTTGGGACAATGCACTCAGACACACGGCCTGATTTTTGTGTGGTTCTGTGTGGAGCCAGGAGTTGGACTTGATGATCCTTGGGGGTCCCTTCCAACCCAGTGAATAGGTTTTGTACAAAGTGAGAAACTAAGCCCTTCAGCAGGACACGCCTTTCAAGGCATGTGCTGACATACTAGTATTGGCAGGGTGATGTTTTTCTTGATCCTTCTAAAGCCTTTTACGTACAGAATGTATACTTGGTACAGTGACTAGGTAACTAAGGTGTACCATATAGCTTCCAAATGTTTACTCTGTACCGACCTATGACATTTGACTCAAGTAATTTTGTATATATTTGGCAGAGGGAATGGCATGTTTATTTTCTAATATTCTGACTTAACCAGCTTTATCTGCCTCATTGCTTAAAAGAGAAACTGAAGAATTGAAGTCCGCTTCTTATTTCTTGCCAGCCTTCTCCCAGGAAAACACATACTGTTGTAACCTGCCAACGCCATGTCTCACACTAGCCTACACAGCCAACCCATCTAAGGGAAAATTATTTGGCTCAAGAAACGAGGAATTGTGTTATGCCTGGATACAAATAAGAACATAAACCTCCCATCATAAGTAGGTTGGCACCAAGCTTTACTTCAGTCTTAAGGAAAGACTGGATAGTAATTAAATCTGAAGTGAGCTGAGGCAAACCTCAACCTTTGATCTGAAATGCTTTTATTAACGTTTTTTAGTGGTCTGGGTGTTTTACTGTCAGTATTTCTTCTCTGAACATCTTCAAATCCAAAATGTATGAAATACTGTTCTTTTGAGTTTTGGAAGTCTGTAATGACAAATGAGTTTGATAACCAAAACCAAAGGCTTCAACGTCTTCAAACCAGGCCATACAGGCCCAAGTTGATGTGCAGTAGCACCTGGATAGTGGACACCTTTTACACCTGTCACCTGGTAGTGGGCACCTCATGATTGACTGGAGGTGTTATAGAGATAGAGCCAGAAGAGAGTTGATGGCTTCAGTACTGACTTCAGGTTCTCTGCCTTCTCCTAAAATGCAAATCACGAGTAAAAGCTTGGTGTCTCAGACACTTGCTCTGTAAGTATTTAGCTCATCTCACAGTGTTTTGCCCGTGGCGCTAAGAACCTCTAAGATGCTTGCCAAGAGCTTTGCATAAGCTGTTGTGTGCTGCAGCCACTCCATAAGCTGCTTCAGTGCTGAGCTCAGTTTGGGCCAACCAGCTTGGGCACTCTTGACATTTCTGGATGTCTTCTAAACATGTAATGCTGATAGAAATGTTGTTTAAATATTTGTGAGTTATTTAAAAATACTGCGTCAAATAAGCAGCCTTGTGACGCCCGACAGATATCTGGATAGGATGAGAGCTTTGGAGAAGAAGGAGGAGGTCACTGTGGGTTATGTACACAACTTAAAGTCTGACAAGAGACATGTTGGACCCATGAAACACAGAGCTAAACGAGTCCCATGCTGGAAGCAGTGTGCCCCGGTGCTCCGCAGCGCATGGCCGTGCAAGCAGAAGCGCTGGCTGGAGAGGCGCTGCACAGGCACGTTGTGCTGCGGCTGCCAGTTGTCCCTGTCCCAGTTTTGAGCTATTTAGGCACTCTTAATGTTTTCCCTGACTTGGCAGCCATCTGCATTTTTAGGAAGCTAAATTTTAGGAAGCTCAAGGGAATGAGTTTACAATCCAACAATGATTAAGGCTTTTCAGCTGTTTCTTTTCAGTAGTGTTAGGAGTATTTTAAGTCAGGATTGGTGGGTGCTGGACAGAGGGGGAAAATGGAATCCCTGTGATAAATGTGAGAAATAGCCATTATTTATTAATCATACTAAATACATATTTTCTGAGTTTTAAAACGTTCATAAATTGTTTTAAAAGCTGCTTTCATATGTGAACTGTATTATCCTCTTTGAGTAAATGCCTATTGTGTACAGATTAAAATCGGCCACCAGGCGTTGCTGAGATACATTATCATAGAATCATAAAATCATGCAGGTTGGAAAAGACCTCTAAGATCATCTGGTCCAACCTTCAACCTAGTACCTCTAAACCATGCTACTAAGTTCTACATCTACTTGTTTCTTGAAGACCTGCAGGGATGGTGACTCAACCACTTCTCTGGGCAGCCTATTCCAATGCTGTGCAACTCTTTCAGTAAAGAAATTTCTCCTAATATCCAACGTAAACCTCCCCTTGTGCAACTTGAGACCATTTCCTTTCGTCTTATCACTTGTTGCTTGGGAGAAGAGCCCAATCCCCACCTCACTAGAGGGATTATAGCATGAGGTTTGTAGTATGTGAAAGAGGCTGGGCCTACCATTGCATCTGAATCTAGCTTTATGTTGCCTTTAAATTGATTTTAAGCCAATTCCAGACCTGCTGTAAAAATGAGTTACGTGATTAGGGCACCCACTGGTGCCATTTTGTCATTTGCAACAAGAGTTGCTATTGTCATGATCCATATAATGGCTGCAGTTGGAGAACCTCTTTCTAGACAGCACATTTTCACAGAATCACAGGGGTTGGAATGGATGTCAAGAGGTCACTGGGCCCAACCCCCCTGCCAAAGCAGGTTCCCTATAGCAGGTTGCCCAGGTAGGTGTCCAGACAGGTCTTGAATACCTCCAGAGAAGGAGACTCCACAACCTCCCTGGGCAGCCTGTCCCAGTGCTCCGTCACCCTCACCGTGAAGAAGTTCTTTCGCATGTTGGTGCGGAACTTCCTGTGCTCTATCTTGTGGCCATTGCCCCTTGTCCTGTCCCCACAAACCACTGAGAAGAGGTTGGCCAAATCCCTCTGTCTCCCACACTTCATGTATTTATACACATTGGTAAGATCCCCTCTCAGTCAGAGAGGGGATCTTACTTCTCACTTCTCCAGGCTGAACAGACCCAGGTCTCTCAGCCTTTCCTCATAGGGAAGATGCTCCAGGCCCTGTATCAATGTTGTGGCCCTCTGCTGGACTCTTTTCAGGAGATCCCTGTCTTTTCTGTACCAGGAAAATGTACATTTGGAAAATGGATTTACAAGTTATTAGTGCTATTTTGCAATTTGTTTTTCAGATTTTGATTTGTCGTGCCTTTCCCTCTTCTTTCCCTCTTCTTCTTTCCCTCTTCTTCTTTCCCTCTCTCTCTCTTTTTGTTGTTGTTGTTGTGTGCATTGGGTGCTTTATTCTTGCTCTCTTTGACACCTATTTCTCATTTGAAGTGCCAAACTGAAAAGCCAAAGTGAATTTTAGCTTCTCTGATGCTCAGAAAGTAAATATTTATCCTTATAAGCTGCTTTGCCTTTCAGATAAAAATGCTGCATCTACTAAAGGAACTAGAGGCTATTATTAAGTGTTCTGGCTATTATTTCACCCAAACAGCACTTATATTTTCATCAGTTTACTCTAGTTTTAACATGTGATCCAAATGACAAGTTTAAGCATATGTCACAGAAAAAGTGCACAGAGAAAAAATGCTGTTTTCTGGAAAAGTCTCAAAGGATTCAAAGATTTATCTGTTGATGATAAGCTTGAGCCAGGAAAATAGAAAATGTCATGAATTATATCATAAAATCAGTTCCTGATCTATAATCATAGGTTTGGCTTAAGTTAACCACCACACATTTTTTCCTTCTTTTTTTCTTGTTGATACATTCCTGGAAGTAGATCTGCAAACAAGCATCAAATATCATTGAAAATGGTTTCATGGGAAGAATGTGAAGTGATCAAAGTCACTGTGACATTAGATGTTCATACAAGCCAGCAGACTTGTTAGCTCTAAGAGCTACTGATTCCCAGTTCTCTGAGCGAAATTACAGTTTCACAAAGGCTGGCAAGTAACAACTGAGGATGTGAATATGGCCAAGTGAACTACCGTGGAGAATTCAAGCAAAGATTTGTTAAATCTGTTCAATCAACATTCTACCAGAATCTCATTCAGGTTTTACTATTTTAATAAGCAGTTTCACCAATTGCTTATTCCCGAAGTTTCTCTATTCTAGGGCTTCTTATTCATGCGAGCCGTTGTACCTGGCTCTCCTGTAATGAACAATTACACGTTCCATTGCACCGCGTTGCTTCCATTGACAGCAGTGCCATACCATGGTATTAACAATGGGCCGCCAGTTCCACAGCACTGATATTTAGGTGTCTTGTTAATTCTTTGACATTTATTTAGATCAAAAGGATGAAGTTCTGGGGAGACCTCACAAGCAAACCTGTTCTCAGGAGATTTCTGACCAAGCAGCTTGGCTCCATGTACAGCTAGGTTTGGAATAGTCTTTGATCCAGTGTGGCAGTTGCTTATTGCTGCTTCCTGAGCTGCTAAGACACATTTTTAGAAATAGCAACTGTCTTTTCATAAGCTGAGTTTTTAGAAGAATTGGGTGTTTCATGTGTAATGGCAACCTGGTAAAATTAGAAGCTACTGTCTTTGTATGACTGGGGAAAAAAAAAAAAAAAAAAAAAAAAAAAAAAAAAAAAGACCTTTCCAGTCCAGCTGCTTTGATTTGTTGCTGGAATGAGCATCCATCAATCCATCACATCTTTGAGGAATATTCTGTCCAGCCGTCTCACTCAACAGCTTAGATGTGATAAAGATAGGAAGCAAAATAAGCAAAAGGTACTTTTCTGCTTTTGTGTCAGGCAAGAAACAGCTGTTTTTCAAGACTGTGACTGAAAGAGGATCTGGAGATTGGATACAGATCCTATTTAACTTGGGTTTGGTTCACAACAATATCACAAGGAAGTAGTAGTATAAAATGGATTGTTGAACGACTTTACACTTTCAGTCCTGGACTATGTGATAGAGCACTGGCATAACTGTGATTTTTATTAGTTATTTAGTGAAAGAAGTTGCATTTCCCAAGCGTCGGTGTTTGTTCTAGAATGGATCATCCACTCCCACTCAAGTCACAGCCTGTCTGGAGGCACGTTGGTAAAAAGTATAGAGTGCACAGTCTGGTTTTATTTGTTTAAATAGCTGCAGATGTATTGGTGAGTTTGTAATTGGCTCTTGAGATAAACAATTAATTGTGACAATTAATTGTGAAAATCAAGGCTTTTACTCGTTTTTTCTCAGTTGGCAGTGAGGGGCAGAGCTGTGATTTTACTCCGTGTACTCTTTTCTCTGAACCAGTTCTTCCAGGCAGTGATCACAGGCAGGGATGAGTGGCATGGAAATACATCCCTGCAGGGGAGACTGCCCAGGGAACTCCACGCACCCACTACAAGCACACTTCTCTGGAGCTTTTTCAGGTCAAATATTCTCTGTGAAGCTATGAAACAAGATGTCATGTTCTCTGTTCCTACATTATCTCATCCACATTTTAGGAACTCCACTAGCTCTGGAACATTTCTTCAACTTGTTTAGTCTAACAATAAAAGTTCCTTGAGAAAATTCCTGAAATTCATTGCGATAGCGCAGTGCTTTCCTCTTAAAAAAAAAAAAAAAAAAGCTAAACTTACAACAGAAGGCAAAAGTTTCCAGCGTGAGATTTGACTGCTCTAATTACAAGCAGATTGCAGAGTTTCCACTGAAATAGGGCATGGAGATTCTGCAAAGGAATGAAGATCAAACCAAATCATGAAGTCACCTGCTGGACAAGGCAATTCCCCAACACCCCATGCTGCTTCCCAGGATCTGCAGTTCCATGATAGCTCCTTTCACAATTTACAGCAGTTGTGGCTATTGTAGCATCAGGTAAACAGCCATATAAAAGGACCAGCTTCTTCTAAAGGATGCAGGAACAACAAGGATACTTTACTATTCCCTTTAAAAAAGGGGGTTGTGTTTTATTCTGTCTTAATTCTGGTATGCTGTATTCAAAAGAGAATTCTCCCTTGTTTTGTATGTTGCAGATTATAAAAGAGGCCAAGGGTACCTTTCTTACCACTGTGGGGTTGTTGTGACCCAACTGTTGAAGGCTGACTTTGGACAAGAAGACACAAAAGTAGGAATTAATGACTACCTGCCCTTGTCATGGACTAAAACCCATGGCAGGAGTATCTCCTGTGAACATCATCCTTCCTTCTGAGAAGGAAGAGAAAGCATGCAGGATCTTTGAGCTGCAAAAACAAGACCCTGGTCTCTCAATATTACGCTAAAGGAATCTTCTACATACAAGGTTTAATTTGCTGAGGTTTGTTTTTGTTGTAATGAGGTCATTCCTCTAAATATGTGCTTATACACGTATGTATCCACACAGGCAAACAACCTTCTGTCTCCTGGTGTTGCTGTCCTGTAGAGGTGGTGACTGTGGACCAAGCTCTAACTCCTTTTGCATTTATTGTCATGTATTACTGTTATTTTGCACATATACTGGGGCTGCCACTGGCTTTTCTATTCCCATCTCCTGGGCAGTGGAAGATGCTTACTTGACAAAATGGCTTCGATCTTCTTCCCTCACAAGGATATCTCCTTGCCAGTGAAATAGTAGAGGGAACCTTGAAGGCTTCAATTCCCTTATTTATGGTGGAAAAACTGGAAGTGCGTGTTCTAGGCAACCATAAATTAAGGAAATGCATATAAATAGTATTTTACCGTATCTTACTGTTGTCCATGCAGAAGGTTTGCACACCAGCAGTTCTAGATACCTCACCCTGTTCAAGCTTTGGAGGCGCCGTGCCACGCCGGGCCGGGAGCAGCTTTACCCTGGCGGGCTGAGGCCCTCACAGGGCCTCTCTGTGAGGGAGGCGCGAGGCCTGCGCTGCAGTGCCTGAGGTGGGGAGGGTCGTGTTCAAGCCTTGTCAACAGTTCTACATGTGAACTGTTACTGCTTGGCAGGGGGGGTTATTCCCCTTACCTGGTGGGGCATGCATTTCTTTGTGTCCAGCCCCAAGCCCAGGATGTATTTCTTCCCATGTCTGCGACCAGACTGATGTGAACCAAGCCTGGACATAGGGTGCACAGACCATGTGCTCAGGGACATCTGGGCCCACCTTGGTCGTGGCCTGCTGACCCCAGGGCCTGATGGGGTGCACAGACCACGTGCCTTTGCACAGGTTCATCTGGGCCCACCTTGGTCGTGGCGTGCTGACACCGGGCCCTGCCTTGTGGCAGCAATCAGCCGGTCAGAGCTGGCAAGGACTGGCAATGGCAAATGGGCCGTGACTGCGCCCATGGCAGTGGCTTCATCCACTGAAGATACCTGCTGCTGAGAGCTGAGGAACCCCTCTCTCAACAAATGTCAGCGTATGGATGTGGCCAGTAGGCAGCACGGTGCCCTCTGGTTTCCAACCAAGGCTGGCTGGGAAGGCCGAGGCACGGCATGGCACAGTGCCGTGCTGCCTCAGGGGAGGCTCCAGTGGGAGCTCAGCCTCCCGGAAAAAAAAGGACGGCAGCCTCTAGGCACTGCAGCCACAAAACCGTGTATTTCTAAACAAGAAAGAAACTGGAGTGGGGCATTCCTGTGAAGCAAGCCCTCTGCACAGAATGTCTCTGGTAGGAGAAGTCACAAGTGAAATACCGTTCGGCTTTGTTCGGAAAGGTGCCTGTTGGGGGAGGCAGCAAAAGGGGCGACGGCAAGGAGGGAGTGAGGTGACCTCTGGTAGACGTGTTTGCACGGGAAGTATTCCAGTGATGTCAGAATTAAGATATGCAATAAACTTGCCTTTAGTGAGAGGTGCCTCCATTCCCTGGCACGGTGCCTTTCTGAAATAGCTTTAGTAACGTAGGCTTTTTTTTTTTTTCTTAAGTACGAGTGAGGGTTCTAGAAGTGGCAGGCTCATTTATGAAATGATTCGCCTTGCTCATGCAATGGTTTGCAAACTTGTTTAAAGCGTCCCACTCTGGGACTGGCTTTCACTGGAGCTGTGACCTCGGTGTGAAGCTAGGGAGAATGCGGCTGGTTTGGAGATGCTGTGTGCAGGATCCTTCCATGTGCTGACCTCCAGCAGGCTGACAGACTTTTTTTTTTTTTTTTGTGAAGTTAGGTCAGCCCGTAATACCACGCATCAGAAAAGCTCTGGAGAGTCTTCAGCATGGGTAAGTTGCTTGAGAAACAAGGTGATCAAACCCTTAATGCCAGCTTTGCAAAAGTATCATGTTTTCAGGATTTGGTCCCTACCAAGGGTGTAAGCTTTGGGGTGTTGTTAAAATTATTCCGTGGTCCTTGGCAAGCTGCAGAGCTGGGAATTGAAAAGCCCAGGTGAGCAGGATGCTGATTTTCTTGCCACCCTTCCCTGGAAATCTCCATCAGCAGCCCCCCAAGCCCCTTTTCAGGCAGTGGGTGTGAGTCTTGTGACAATACCTGAACACCTCTTCTGAAATTGAGTCCTGGTTTTTCCAGACTGTGTGAAAACTGTGATTCCTGCGTCAGGTATAGGTGCCAAGGACCAGCTTCTGTAGGCTGTGAGCTTACTGAGTTCCATTGAGGCAGAGGTTGATGCAAGGATCCCCTAGGTTCATTGTACCGAGGTATGGATAAAATGATTGGATTGTCTTTCCTTCCTGAAAAGCCTTCATCATTTTTTCACTAGCTATTGCTATATCGTGCTATATCATCCTGAATTAGCCCCCCCTCCCCATAGTGTAAGCCTTTATGTGACTAGGTACCAATCAACACCAGGAATTTTGCCGTAAGGTGACTTGTTAAACTAATTTAACTACCTACAGGACAGAGAAAATAGCATTATAGGGTTGTGTATCATCTCTTCATGGCAAATGCCCAAAGGAAAATGCGAGTGGGAAAGCACAACTGCATGGTTTAATTGGAGCATTTCTATCATATGCAAGCTGTCTACCAATGTTACTCCCAGATTTACATTCCATCTTCCTAACCCAAGCACGTAGCTGAGGATTTGATCGGTACAGGGTGTGTACTTTTGGTATTGCTTTGGGTGGGCCAGGCAAAAAGCATTTTCTTAGCTAATCACAGCTACAGACCGTATATCACACCTCCATAATTTCTTTTGTGTTGTGCAGCCCAGTGCTGATATCAAACGTCTTTTTTATTGTGCCATAAAAATTGCCAGCTTAGGAACCAATTGAACTAAAAATAAATAGTAAGTGTGTGCAAATTTTACATTTGATTACTATATGGAAAATTTAATTAATTATAATGAAACACACCCACAAATTCCAATTTCATCATAATGATCCTTGGGTTAAATGAGCTTGGGTTAAATGAAATGAACAGCAAAATGCTTGACTTCACTTCTTAAATCCTCGTTTAGAAAAATCCATCCACAACCAGAAGAATTCTTGTTTTAAACAGAGGATTCTTGCTTATCCATTGTGCTCAATCTCCATTTCTCTTCTGCTGTGGCTTTGAGTTCCACACAGCAAGAGCCAGAACATTTCAAGTTGTGCTACAAAGACTTAGAGACACTGGAGTGGTTCATAGAGCTTGAGATATCTTTTGACCTCTTTACATTAACGCAGCATCCTGTCCTCACGTCTGCCCTATAGAACTAACAGCCCAGGAGCTGTACAATCATTAGTGATTTAAAGTTAACTTCCAGGGAACTAATGTTAGATATATCAGTACATTGGATACGTCCTTCCGAGACCAGCCTACTTGGCGTGATGCTCTGTGCATTGTTGAATTATTTCGGCAGAAGGGTTGTTCAGGTTGGAAAGGCTGACCATGTATTTTTATAAGAAATTTACAATTTTATATTGCTCATGGCTTAAAAAACATCTCAGAAGTTTTCCTGTTTTTCTTTTTGTTTAGTTTGATGTGATAAAACAGACCAACTACATTTAGAGCTTTTTTCCCCCCCTATACTAGGTTAGGTTAGTAAAACTGCTATTAGAAGGAGAAAATAAAATCAGAGTAGCAGTGGACTGCATCAGATGCAGACAAATCTGAATAGTCAGAAAGGTCAGAAATCGTGCCCATGGTTTTAGCACACAGATTCATTGCTTAACCGCATATGATTTTTTTCAGATCACAAACTATTTTTTGTCTCAGCTAAGCCTTTATAAACAAAATACAAGTAAAGGTTCTCACAGTTCCACGAAAACCACTGCGGCAAGAGACCTGATTACAACACAGTGACCATGTCCTTTGGCTGGCTCACATTCTGTAGCTGACATCTGACATTGTTTTTAATCATAGATCCCAAATCCTGTTCCATCTAAGTCAGATAGAAAAAAAAATCTGTCTCTGAGATACAGAATGTCCATTGCATGATGCAGCATCAGAGCCTTCATTTGTTGTGTGCGGGGTAGAGGCAACATCATTCCAGGCATTTGTTGGGAAGGAAAAAATGAAACAGTAGCTAATTTAGTAAAAAAAAAAAAAAAAAAAAAAGGTAATCCATCAAAATGACACTGGCAAAATGGTAAAAATGGAGGTAAGCCAGCAACTTCGGTGGCCGTGAGGTGTGGATTTGCCTGCAGTTATTGCTTCCCTCTGAATGCATGCAGGTACTGGGATCGCGACACCTATTCTGTACGGGCAGCTACCCCGTCTGGCGGCATGGATCTGTCTGCATGGGGCTCGTGGAGACGTCTGCCCTGTGGTACGGACGGCTGTGCTGGTTTGGGCACTGCCCAGCCCTGCTCCCCTGCGTGCCCCCACTGCAGTGCCCCACGGGCCGGGCCAGGGCAGAGCTGGGGCCCT
This sequence comes from Heteronetta atricapilla, assembly GCA_011075105.1. Lineage (NCBI taxonomy): Eukaryota > Metazoa > Chordata > Aves > Anseriformes > Anatidae > Heteronetta > Heteronetta atricapilla. The sequence goes on along the minus strand of CM021743.1, from coordinate 4,518,171 downwards.
GAGTGTCACAGCGCCAGGCAGAGAGCTCAGTCCTGTGCTGGGGCACCGTACAGCCTCAGGTAACAACCTGGGGGCACACCACAGCAGCTTTCTGTTCCTCTTTAAGAGTATTAGTGTTAAATACTTCCTGGGCTTTCTGTGCTTCAGATCGTGTTCTTCTAATCACTCTTGCTTTTGTTTCACAGTTTGATGCTTTTAGGCAACGCTCAGCGTTTTTCTGACTTTGCTGCCTGTCTTTGAATACCAGCAAATGTCTTTCAAGTGTATCGACCAGGTAAAGACTGCATTGGCCTGGGCTCTGCAGCTGCAGGCTGGCTCAGTGCACCTCAGAGGGGCTGATAAAGTAGCTTTCTTTAAAAGTATCACTTACTGACCTGCCCCTCTTGGGCTAGATAGTTCATAACATGTCGGTTGAACTCGTCTCGCATGCAGTGGTATCTTTGGCATTTTGTAGAATTATGGAAAACCTAGTGCTACACCCTGAAAGAGCATGGACAATATCCTTGTTTGGCACTAGTGAATTCTGTGCCATGGGTTTATTGACGTTGGCGCCACTGGAAGCAAGCAGTTACCCGTCCTGTTACCTACAGTTCCCCCTAGGAATTTTACAAGAGTGTCTCAATCATGTACAAGGGTGCTGTAAAAGACCGGCGCTAAGGAGCTGCTGCGGCAGAGGGATGTTGTATCTGCTGCTGTACAGCCAGGAGAACCAAAGCACGGAGAAGCAACGGGCCTGAGATGAGGCTGCAGGGAGCCGCAGCTGCTGTCACCCTGGAGAAGACCTCGCAAGTGCGGCTCTAGAAATTAGAGCGTTACACTCTCACTGCTAAGGGCAGTGGGAGTAAGACACCTAATTCCCCTTTGAAATTTCTGTGGAGCTAACACTACCTCTTCCAACTTACGCAGAAACAATTAAAAGATTATCAAACACTGACGAGCTAGTTAATGTGATCTGCAAAGAAAATACCTTTAAACTTGTCCAGGTCCTGGTAACTGACAAGGGAGGCTAAGGACGAGGATCTGAATAAAGATCTTAATGGCAGCTTGGGAGTCCCAGTAATCAGCTTGGGAAGCTGATGCCAAAGAGCTGGATAAAGATGCAATTAAGCTTGCCACAAAGTACAGGGATATATTGCAGTTCCCAGCTGTGATAACTGAAGAGTTGGCTGCGATTCCAAAATACCAGCATAATAGTAAAGAAGGAAAGAAAGGCCAAATATCTTGGCATTTTCTTTTCCTAGACATTCATATTCAATTATCTCTATGGAGCCTAATTTATCCTGGCAAAATTCCAAGCAAGAATCTTTTTTTTTTTTTTTCCTCCATTAGGTGGATAAAATAGAATTAGTCTCTGCTATTTTGCATTGCACATGGCACAACAGAATAAACATTTCCTCTCATCTGTGATCTGTCTCCACTTGTGGAGAGTTTGGTGGGTTTACAAGCCCCGACCGCTTACCCCGGTCAGTGCAAACACCCTGCTCTGAAAGCACAACACTTAAGCTGTCAGCGTTACTGAGCAGACAACGCTTTCAGACTCTTCAAGAGGCGATACCTCAAGGAAAGACAATTTTTGAAGATCCCATCATAGGTTACCATTAGGTTCTGGACATCCTCAGGAAATCATAGTGCTAGTGCAGCAAATGCATTTTTCATAGAGTGCCTGTAAAGTGCAATACCTCATTAGCAGCTATAAGTCAGAGGGGAGCCTACAATCTTTTATAGCCCCAGGATATAAAAAGATGTGACTGGAAACTCATCATTTTATCTTCAAACGGACCCAGAAAAAGCCTCTTCATCTCTACCCCTGCCGGCACAGCCAGTAGCAGCAGCACCTAAGTCACTGCAGAAAAAAGCTGCGACTCAGGAGCTGTAGGAAAAATGGATTGCAGAATTTGGCGTGTGGCTGCCAAGTGTGCCCGGGTCTTGTTGGCTCCGTTTCTGGAGGAGGCTGAGTGGGACGATAGTTTGGGACTGCCAGCGATGAGAGGAGGCAGCGGCACCTGCCTGGGCTGGAGCGGTGAGTTCGGCCACGCCAAAGCAAACAGGTTTCAGAGCAGAGGCTGTGGGCATCTGCGGTCTGTTGCTGTAGCAGGATTAGCGCCAGGTGGAAAAAATCTTCCTATGCACTCACCAAGATTGGGACAGAGCAAAATTCTTTGGATTTTTTTCCCAGTTGCCTTCCAGGTTGGTGTAATATGTAACCGAATAAAACCAGAATCAGTCGTAACCTCTTTTGTGTTCGCCTGTCTGCACTTGCACGGCATGGGGAGGAGAGGCTACAGGAGCTGGCTTTGTTGAGAAAATCTGTTCCTTTTCACAAGCACTGCCCTTGGACCCTACAGGAAAGTTGGAAAGTAGTGTTCTGGAGTAACTAAAGCCTCTCCAACTGTTTACTCGCTGGCATGTTTTGGAAGAGAGAGAGAGTTAAACTCAAACCCCTCTCACAGACGAAGACCTGGCCACCAAGTGATTCCTGCCCGCCAGCACTGGCCCACTGCATTGGCCGAGGGTGGAAGCAGAAGCAGTGCATCTGCCATGACTTAAAAATCTGAAAACCTGCTCTGAAGGTAGGAGAGCAGCAGGGAGACCCGGTGTGGGAAGCGGTACGTCCCACTGGGCCGGGGGCTGCCAGCCAGCAGCCGCCTGTCCCCACGCCTCGCCCTGCCTGTGCCAGCCTGGGCCCTGGACACGTGGTGGGCGGCGCAGAAAGCTGGAGCGCCACAAAACCGATCTTGCCAAGAAAAGCAAAGAGTTTTCTGCAAGTTTGTCTGGCTGGGCTTGCTCTCACAGGCTTGGAGGTGTCAGGGCAAGCAGAGGAGAGGCACATGAAGCCGAGAAAAGGAAGGAAAGACCATTCCTCTTCTGGCAGCAGATCTGTGCAAGTAAAATGCCATGCTGCGTCTTGAGAGTGAGTCACTGCACATATGCTTCCAAGCAGAAATCTGCATCCTCCCCTTTTGTTTAAAGGACATCTTTTTAAAAAATGAAGTACAAATTGCCACTTTCTTTGTTAGTTGAAGCTCATGAGCATCTTGTAGCAGACGGCTGGCCTCTCATCACCTGCTTCTGGCTGGCCTCGGGTGCTGCCTCTCCCTTGCGGTTAGGAGAGGGCCTCTTGTGAGAGAGCATCCGAACCTCAGCACTGAAGTGTCTTCAGTGCTGCCCGAGCTAAGTGTGCAAGCAGCACACCGTGCTAGCCGTGGTCATTCACCAAGGGATTTAATAGGTGCCGTAGCATCTGGTTTCTAAGTGCGTGATGAGTCCGGGTTTGCTCTCCAGTTTGCAGGCAGGATGGGGGAGTGCTGGGGAATGCTGTGTGTTAGGCCTGGAGCCCAAGTGGGTGAAGGAGAGGAGGCACCAGCCAGGCTGAGATAGATGCTGGGGCTGCAGAGAGGGGGCAGAGGAGCACAGGCAGCAGCCGTGGCGAGCAGGGTTGGCTGGGGCTGTCGGGGCAGGCACTCTGGTCCCGCCATCAGCTTGCCTGGTGTCAGTGGGACTGGAGGGAACCAGCTCCAGCACAAAGCTGGCCTGTCTGAAACAGCACAGCCAAGGATCACACAGGTCATGTGCTTGTGCACTGGTTCTCATCAGCACCTGGTAGTAGCCCATTACCCGTGGGGAAACGGCTGACTTGGCTTGGGAATGTTGCTGGTGGCCCCTGATCTACAATAGGGTGTTGGGGTTTGCAGGAAACATGTTTTTTCCATCCGCCTAATTATGAAACCAACACGTGAGAAAGAGGTGCAATGCACCAGAAGGATCTGTAAAATAATGGTCATCCTCCTGTACGACGTCTAGCTGACAGGCAGAGATGCTGTGATAGTATCTGGGGTGCTGTCCTTGCCAGCTTTCTGAAGGCTCCCCCGTTTCCAGTTTCTGTTTAGGAAGAACTGACATCTCTCTACAAGCGCCTGAGCAGCTCCTCCAGCACTGAGAGGAACTAAGCAACTGCTATCAGCTTGTGTTCATGAGCAGGTCTATTGTAAAAGCCGGTCAGTGAACCTGAAAGCTTCTTTTGTGGTGAGTGTGCAAAGCCAGAAGTGGAAGGGACGCTGCTCAGCCAGCGCGGCTGCCGGGGGAGGTGCAGACAGGCTGGGAAGCCAAGCTGCAGTCAGAAGGTGGGCAGGGGTCTTCTGCACACATGGCTCATCTGCTCTATTTGTTCTGCAAAATAAACCACACTGTGAGAGCCCTTTAATAGCCCCAAAGGGTCTGCAAGGCTGGTCTGGGAATTTCCTTTGATCAGAGTAAAATTCCTTGGCACCCATTCCCTGGCTATGGTTTCAATTCCCAGCGGGACTGGGAGGAGGCAGCAGACGTCCCCAAAGTGCGGCAGTATCAGCAGGTCCCTTTGGTAGTTATTTCAGCGGTGAAGGAATTGTAGTACATCTAAATAACTAGAGATACAGGCTGGTAGCCTCTCCTTTGTAAGGCTGCTGGCACAGCTGTGGCATTGTAACATGGGACTGTGCAAAGGCACCTGGAAGGGCCTGGGGATTTAAGGATCTACATTAGCAGAGAAACCTTCCCCAGCTCCTGTGCCCTTCTCCTGTGGAAGGGGCCACCTCTCAGTGTGAGAACGTCGTCTCATTTTCTGTCATCTTCATGGCTAAAGACATTGCTAGCTGTGAAACATCGTCCAGCCTCTTCTTATTTGCATCACTGCCCACGGTGTGGGGCGCTCTAAAAATAGAGCTGTATTTTCAGCGTGTTGGGAACCGGGCAGGCGTCAGTGCTGAGCCAGCCACGCTCCTGCGGGAGCTCGGGAGCGACGTGCCCGGGCTGCGGGAGGTGAGCACCCAGGTGAGCACCCCCAGGGCTCCCCCCGCAGACCTCCGCTGGGTTTTTCCTTCCTGGGCCGACCCAGGTGCAGACCTCGGTGTGCTGGGCTGTTGTGAAGACTCGTGGTGTCAGCCTGGTCCTCGTGGCTCTGCCCTGCAGGTCTGTTCCCTTCTCTGTTCTGCTCTGTGAGTACAATGCTGGTGTTTTATCAGTCCCCTGCCTCAGCGCTCAGTAAATGCTGTGTTACGATAAGGGTTGTGATAAATTGTGGTGCCGAGCGTAGTAATAAACGTAAGCACGGTGGATATCGGCTGTTGTGGAAGAAATAATTAATTTCTGTTCTGCGGTTCGAAAAAAGGAGGCGTGTGTCCTTATTGTGCTGGGTTATCGCTGCGTGCTCGGAGGGAGAAGCCGCAGCTCTGTGTGGGGAAGCCTTTGTTATGGGTGCCATTGTCCGAAAAAATCAAGGGCTACTGGAAGTAACGCTGAGTTTAGCAGCAGAGCAATAACCACGGGGAAGGGCTGGCAGCACCTGGTAAGTCTCTTCAGGCTGACACACTGGCGACTTACAGCTAAGAGGTCGCAACAAGGCAGGCAGGGAATTGGGGAATTTCAGCTCCTGGGGGAAATGCCTCAGCGTCCTGATCTTTGAGTGAATGGGCAAAGAAAACAGACTCAAGAAGCAGGGTGTTCCTCCAGCCCAGCACGCTGAATGTTAAGGTGCTCAGAAACGTTGCTCCCTAATGAGCGTGCTGGGTGGTAAGGTGCTCTGACAGCATTTCTTTCAGAGGAGTCGTTGCCTTTTGGTCAGTGTCCGTTGTGATGTGTGCTGGATTACGCTCAGACGTGGACAGCATGCCACGCGGGATCCCGCTCCTCTTCAGCAGACCTAGGCCTTAGAGCCTGCTGGCAGGTTCTCGTGCCGAACATGTTCATGTTTCTGAGGCGTCTGGTGAGTGGTGTGTGATGCCGTGAACTTGTGCTCGGCTTCTGCTCCTGTGGGAACGTTGCAGCGTTGGCCACAGGGCTCTGAATTGTCACAAAGTGAGCAGTGAGTTCTTGACAGCTGCTATGCTGAACTGGCTGCCAAGTCGAGCTGGTAGTTGGCAAGGAAATAAATATTGATAGACCCTAGCAACAGGTACTCCTGAGAACCCTTGTTCTGGGAATGCTTAGGCAGTGTCCGTGTAATTAATGTTGTGATAGCATTTAAAGACTATTTATAGGATTTGTTTGCGTCTTATCATCGTCTCAGAACTGGAGTGCATGAATGGGTTCGGGCACACGTCTCACACACCCGGCCCTGACGACTCCTTTCAACGTGTACCTGATGCTTCTCTGTCCAGACTTGGGGGCAGCTGATACACACTGATGTTTGGCATCCCAAGGACACCGCCATAGCCAGGCTCTCAGGTGTTTCACATGTTCCTATGTCAGAACACCTGCTCCAGAGGTGTGTGCGGGTTAAGGATGCTGGAGACAAGCAGTTCTTTCCTTTCAGTAATGCACTGACAAAACACTCAAGATCCTTTGAGAATGCACCAGATAAAACTAGCGTGCACGTATTGTGAAGGCACTACTCTTGTGAGCCTGTAAGTGAGCAATTTTATGTTCTCATTGCAGAAATTGAAGCCAGAGAAGCCTGCGACTGGCTGAGGGCTGCCGGCTTTCCTCAGTATGCTCAGTTATTTGAAGGTAGGATCCCAAAGCGTTGTCCAGCAGCTGACACTGAATTTAAGTAGAACCACTTACATAAATAATCCTTCAGAACCTGGCAGTTTTTACAGGAGCGCTTCCAAATTCTGCAATACCTTCATGCGGACCTATGGACAGTGTGCAACGTGGTGTGTGTTGTTGCACAAGTGACACCTTAATGAAGCTGGCATGGACACCAGAGAACGCCACAGAGGACTAGATCTTTCCTGGTTACTGTTAGACTGCGACTCAGCCAAATGACCGCTTTTGTGATTTTTAGTTGCTTATACTTCACTTGATCTCTTTTCTTTAGAGCATGATGTCTGTTAGTGTATTACGATGCACTGACTGCAGCCAGAACTCATCCAGAGCTGTGTAACCTGTGGTCTTGAGCAAGATACAGTTTCAGTGGCATTTTTGAAAAAGGATGTTGGAAAAATTGTCTTGCAATCATAACTTTTTCAAACAGCCACTCAGAAGCAGCCAAACGCAGTCAAACAACACGATTTCTGCATGTTTTCTTGTTGCTGAAGCTGCAAAGAGTGCTTATATTTGGGGGGGAATACAGATTTGTTGTGAACCTGTATAATTTTCTGCAACTTTTGTGCTTACACCTTTAAAATGTTCTTCTTTTAAATATGTTTATTGTTATAAACGTCACTGAATGTTAACAGAAGCTAATGTCTTTTTAAGAGAGATTTTATCAAAGGTCTACAGTTCAAAGAATTGACCAAAACTTCTGCCTGCTTTTATATCCACCTTCCCTCCTCAGTGAAAATTAAACATTGGAAGTTGAATGATAGAGCTAAATGTGAAAGCAGTATACCATGAACCTGGATGTCTCGCTTGCTTAAAGGACATTTGTGTGAATATATAGCTATAGAAGTAGGTTTTTGATTTATTTAACCTTTGCTAAACATGTGGAAAATTCAGAGTCTTTGCCATCATGACTCAGACTTGAGATTCAACTCTTTTGTTCACAGATATGCAGTTTCCTATTGATGTAAAAACTGTGAGGAAAGATCACGACTTCTTAGATGCAGATGCAATTGAATCACTGTTCAGGTAAATGGTAATTACGAATCACCTTTAATAGGTTCCAGAAGGTGTTTCACCTTTAATAGGCTCCAGAAGGTGTTTCATCTTTTTGTAACTCAGTTTTTGTCAGAGACTGACCTCCACAGAGCTGTGCTCTGGCAGGTCAGCCCCCAGCCTGTGATGGGGCACGGCTTCCTAGGTGCAGGACCCTGCACTTAGCTGAACCTCATGAGATTCCTCTCCACCCAATTTTTCAGAATCAATCATTAACGCTCATTATATGATTTTAATGTGACTGTAACTGATTAGGTGCAGTCTTCCTTAGCTTTAAGATGGCAGAACTGGAACTGTGAACATCATGGGGTTGTTGGTGGGCACTGGTTATGGTGAGATGCATGGAGAACATCTACCACCATGCTAGTCTTGGACACCAGTAACGCAGGCTCAGTTTAGAATTTGGCTGCTGCTTTGGAACAAGTGTGGTTTCAAGACAAAAAATAGCTTAAATTTAAAACTTTCATCTTTGTTCTTACACCCTAGACGACTGAACACACTGAACAAGTGTGCAGCAATGAAAGTGGAAATAAGCCATCAGAGGAAACAGGTATAAAATATAGTTAATTTTCTCAGTAAAATGTGATTATTTGCTATATCAAAAAAAGAAAGAAAGAAAAAAACTGTTTTAAAAGGTGTGTAGATTGCTTGTTGTCTGGTGCTCACTTGGTGTGGGAGCAGTACAGCAAATGGAGCACCTGGTACAAACAGTGGGTGAGGCTGAGGTCTCCAGGAGGGTGTGCCAGATGCTGCTGCTGCTGTAGTCCCACAGCCAAGTGCTTCTCTACCTGCAAATGGATGAGTTTCAGTTGTAGAAGCATGAAGTGTTTGATTTCTTTGTCTTTAGGAAAAAAAAAATATTTTTCAAATCTCTGGATTTGCCACAAAACTGAAGTTTTCATCCTCAGATCAAATCTGTCATCTTTTCCCGTGGTAAACTTACCGGGTTTGGCAGCAGGCTGAGTTGTAATGTGTCACCTAACAAATTAGGTGACAAATTTTCAGCCAACAGAACAGATCCCAGGGCAGAGCTTCAGTAACTGAGCATTTACATGTCCGTATGTGGGTCCTGGGGACTTTGAAGGCAGTCGGTCTCATTTTTATTAAATTTTTGATAATTTAAAGTTTCAAAACTTTGCCCTTGAACTATACCTTGTTTTCTTCTTTCTAAGAGTGATGACTCTGATGATGATGAACCTTGTGCAATAAGCAACAAATGGGCTTATGAGCGGTGCAGTCAGAAGTGGTCTCGGCTTGACAGCCTGGAAAGTTTTGCGGGACAAGAAGGCGCTGGTGCATTGGTCCCAGGCAGTCCAATACTGAAGAGCATCAGCAGTGAAGACACAATCCTTTTGGTTCATAGTGAGAAACATGATGTGTCCTCAGTCCACAGTACTAGCAGTGGCGACAGTGACGTTGTTAGCTTCCCCAAAGCTTTTGAAGATGTGGAAACCAGCACAACTTTCTTGAGTAAAGTTGCTTCACTGGACTCTGCTTTTAGTTGTTCACCTCCCCCTAGTGAATTTTTAAATATCACCAGTGAAGAGAAGCTTTTGGATAGGTCACCATTCAAAAAGAGGACGAGCCTTCTAAAGAAAATGGAGAAGTTGCACTTAAGGAGCTGCAACTTAAGGAGTGGTCAGTCAAAGGGCAAACCCATAATAAGCGAGCCTGTTCTTCTGGAAGGATTTAATGAAGAAAAAATGAAGATGCTTAACTGTGTAAATATTGCTGACCTCTCTGGCATCCAAACAAAGAACAATTCCTCCTGTTCTCCCGAGAGCTGCAGTAGCAGCAATCATTCCGAAATCAGCAGCACAGTGAGCACTCCAGGTCCTCTTATAAAACCACAAAGACACTGTGAAAGAAAGGGGATGTGTGCAGAGGACTCGGAGTCTGGCAAGCTCTTCGTGTGGAGCAACGTATCTCAGCAAAACCTCAAAAACGAAGTCAAGTTACAGATGAACCAGATGTTTCAAGTACCACAAGGCCATAAGCCTGGCACTTTCCCTACAGCACTTACAAACAGTTCCCTGTCTTCAGTGGACAACTCTTCTGTCAACTGGAGAACTGGGAGTTTTCATGGGTGCAGAAGGAGCCGGAGCAGAAGCAGTTCCAAGGACTCCCAAGCCCCCAGCAGCCCCCTTTCATGCACAGATAACAGGCTGAGTGTATATGACAACCTGCCCGACCTTCAGTTTGATAAGTTGGAGGCAACGGACGTTGACGATGATGATGTTTTTTCAGAACTCAACAATGTTATAGAAGATGTCAATGGTCTCAAAAAGTTGGTCGATCAATGGACACAGAAGTTCTCAGATGATGGGGATTTGGACTTTGCCAGTGACTTGACCTCTCTGTGTCCATCCTCGCCTAAAGAAATCCGTCTTGACACAGAGCACTCGGAAGATAAGACAGCAGATGTCCCAGCCACTGAGGGAGAGAGCAGCTGTGAACTGGACAAGGAGCTCAGTTCTACAGAGCTGACGTACCTAACAGACCCTAAAAAGACCAACAGGTCAGCCATCCTTGGGTTTCTCTAGCAGACTGCCCCTCTGGTAGCATTCCCTGATTCTCTCCACGGAAAAAAAAAAAAACAAAAAAAAAAAAAAAACAAACTGTAATAACTATTTCAGATCAAAATAGCCCTGACTGAGCCTGTTCTGGGTAGCAGAGTTTGCACTGGTAGTGCCTGGCACTGTTCCGTAGGCAGTGCACTATCTACATCTGCTCTGATCTCCATTGAAAGTAGGGCTCTCCTGATTCATATCAGCACTGTCAGGCGTTGGAATCAGCTGGCTCGCTTACTGTGTCTCCTATTGAAACTTTAGGTATGGCCATAGCACCCCTGGAAGAGAAGCAGCTTGTTTAAATGCAGCTGATGGGCTCTTCAGGAAACTGCGGGTTGAGCAGAGTCTTAGGGGTTTTGCAAATGCAGGCAGAAAATTATCAGGGACAATGGGAATAGTCCTTCAGTTCGAACAACATTTATCCCGTAGGCACAGGAAGCAACACTGGTCTGTGGAAGAGAGCGAGAACCTGGACAGCCTTTCCATCCAGGGTGACAGTCAGGCAGCTGCCCAGCTAGCCCGGACACAAAAGCTGGCTTTGTTGAAACTCACGGCTCTAATGGACAGATACTCCCCATCCAGTAAGCAGGGCTGGAACTGGTAAGTTGTCTAACATTCAAACCGGGTTGGAAAGAGAGAATTTGTGGTAAGCAGGTGAATTCCCGTCTCTCTAGCTTACACATGCCCACGGTGAGGAGTTCCATCCTATCAAATCTTTGGCAGTTCCTTGGTTATTTCAGTGGCTCCAGGATTTCCTGTTACGGACGGCACTTCTGCTCCTCTCTGGTGGTCACAGATTGTTGCTGGTTTCAAAGCGCTTTGTAGTTTCTCTGTGAATTTGCAGGGCTTTGGCAGAGGTGCTTCACAGGACCTGAGGTGGGAGCTGACCAGGTGGCGAATCCACCTCCAGCGTCAAGACCCCGTTCCAACTAAAGCAAGGATACAGTCAGTCACTCGTGAGACTTGCAGTGCCAGTTAGCATCTTGGGACAGGGGTCCGGTGCTTGAAGGAAGTGAAGAAAGTCTAGAAAGAAGTGGAAAAAGACTGCATTGTCCCAAAGGGAGGGAACAGGTTTCTCGTGAGAGTTTGTTTCAAGCTAATTTCAGTTTTGACACGAGGAGGGCACTCCTGTCTTGGGTCTTTGTGATTTTCTCTCCATGATGCCACGTGTACAGGTGTGAGGCAGCATGTGGGGATGTGGCACGTACAAGCTAAGTCCTTTTCCACGCGTGTAACTAAAGTAGTAAGCAGAACTGTGCTGGAGGGCTAGTAAGGTGGTTGTACTGCTTTTTGTTTTCAGGACTATACCAAAGTTTATTAAAAAAATAAAAGCCTCTGACTACAAGGGCAAAAACGTGTTTGGGGTCCCCTTGCTTCTGAACGTTCAGCGAACAAGCCACCCACTGCCCAACGGCATCCTGCAAGCACTGGACTATTTAAGAAACCACTTTCTCGACCAGGTATGAACTCGAAGCAGCCCAGAGCAGCTCTGTTCCCAGAAGGGATCTACTCTAGAACCAGTCTCTGCTTTCAGCTTTTGGGGGGACTTCCTCGCCACCACGGGCAGAAAGGTGTGATAGGTCTGAGCAGGCGGCCTGCAGGGGCACACGGTGCTGCTGCCTTCGGGGAATACCCTCAGCCCTGTGTCGTGTTCTCTGCCTTGCCTTGCTGAAATCATCTGCGGTCGGTTCTCTTGGTGCCTTTTTCCTGGTAAGGTGGCACGTCTCTGCTCCCTCAGGAGGTCGCAGTGTTGTGGTTCCCTTTGTTCTGTGGTCCCTGGTAGTGCCAGAGCCGATGTGACGAGGAGCCTTGCTTCTGCTGGACCGTGACACTAAGCAGAGATAAAGCATACTCACTCATGGTGTGCCGGGGAGGAATATCCTTGCTGCTGCTATTGATACAAAAATACATCGGTACTGCGTCCTGCTAGCACAGGGTCTTAACTGTCAAAAGGGAAGTGAAGGATCAATTGTTGTTTGTCAGATATTTGAGTCCTGGTAACTCCTCCGTGTCTGTAATATTTTCATTGTCACTTGTAGGTTGGCCTGTTCCGAAAATCTGGTGTTAAATCCAGGATTTTGTCTTTAAGAGAAATGAACGAAGCCAGCCCAAACAACGTATGTTACGAAGGGCAGTCGGCATTTGACGTGGCAGATATGGTGAAGCAGTATTTCCGAGACCTTCCCGAGCCTATATTTACTAGCAGGCTTTGCGAATCCTTCCTCCACATCTACCAATGTAGGTAACAAAAACTACAGTTTCCCAGGTACTTTAATATCTTATGGTACCTCATATTCGTCTGTATAAGGCAGCGTCCAGACTGGGACTGGTGCCGTGTCTCCTTGTAGTCAGAGGAGACAAATCAGGCAGGACCTGGCTGAAAGGATGACTCCAGTGTGAGCTGGATTTAAATACCTGAGCTCTGCATCTTGCAAGAGGTTGGTTTGAAGCTAGTTTCCTTTTTTGCCTCTACAAACACTTCTGAGGAGCGCTACAGTTGCTCTGTCCAAAGGATGTGGAACCATTTCCTTCCATTTGTTTTACACCTGGCCGCTGTCCACCTCCTGACTTTTGACAGAGACAGCAAGAGCTCTGCTCCCCACTGCTGTGCCACCTGTGACTTGCACAGGTGCCCAGACTACTCTGTTTGGGAATTAGATAGGGAAGGTGCCGCTTTCGCCAGGAAGCACGCTTTGTGTTTCCTGCATGTGCATCTGCTGAAGGGAAAGAGCAGCAGTGGTCTACCCTTTGCCGTGGTCATAACTGGAGAAACCCTTCTTGTGAGGGGATTTCTGGCAGGGTGAGCCTCACCCACGCTCCTGCAGGAGCTGTCGGGCACGGGGTCTCACTGGGCTTCAGTGAGAGCAGCTCACTCTGCATGCCTGAGGCTGAAAGGGAAAGGCGGTACGGTAGGTATCTGCTCCAACTATCACTACAGAGTAACATTGTGTGGGGAGAAAAGCCCCTTTTTGGATTGTAATCACAGCCAGTTCAGCATAAGTTTGTTAGTAGGGCATTCAAGAAAAACCAAAAACCAACCAAACAAAATAACAAAACAAGAACTGAAGCACCAGCATCACCGGGTATGTGTGCATATCGACAGGCAGTTGGAGAAAACTGTACTTGTGTGGTGTGAAGGTGATCATGGTCTTCTGTTGTGAGCTAAAGCTTCAGTTCCTGTGGTTTCAGAGCCTTGCCCAGCACTCCTTTTCCTTTGCAAATCACGTGTGATTTCCATCCTTTTTCTGTTTTCAGACGTGCCGAAGGACCAGCAGCTTCAGGCTGTCCAGGCTGCCATTCTCCTTCTCCCAAAGGAAAATCGAGAAGCTCTGAAAATCCTCCTGTTCTTTCTGCGAGATGTGGTTGCTTTTGTTGAAGAAAACCAGATGACCCCAACCAACATCGCTGTCTGTCTCGCACCGTCGTTGTTTCACCTCAACACCCTGAGACGGGATAGCTCCTCCTCCTCCACTCGGTACTGTCATCCTGGTGCTGGCATTGCTGCTGTCAGCACTGTTCTCTGCTAGATCAGTGCTTTCTGGAGCTGGCCTAGGACAAGTGTCTGCTTTTCATGGGGACAAAGCGTGTGTGTCACGGGGTTTGTCTCAAGTACAGTTGTTGAGGTCCCGCAGGAGCTGACCACAGCACACGCAGAGCTCTGGCAGCTATGGGAAGCCCTCGTGTCCTGCTCCTGACAATGTTCCAGCCCGCCTCTCGGTCTCCTTATGGCTGCCCACAGGTCCAGCGCCCCGCTTGTGCCCACTGCCTGCGTGAAGGTGGTGCTGCCCTGGGACGTGCAGCTCCTGCACCGGGGACCCGAGCCTGGTGCAGCCCCACGGCCCTGCAGGTACCTGGCAGACCGTAGCAGCTGCTGGCACTCGTGCTGCTGGGTGATAAGGGCTTGTGCCTGCCAACCCGAGCCACGGGGATGCTGTACATTTATCTCAATAATTAAAAGTATCTGGGTTGCGTAACATCGCCTGCTTGTACGTGCAGGGAGGAAGGTGCCCTTGGGCCAAAGCAGACAAGTAGTATCTCGGAGAGCATTTGTGCCTTATCTGGTCTCCTGAGGCACTGCTGTTTGTTTGCTTTATGCCGTGCTCCTGCACAGGGCAGACACGTATCAGAGCAGAAGAGGACAGCTGGCTTTGATGGCAGCGCCGTGCACCCATCGGTGTAGCCAATTAATCACCTCCCATGGCGCTCTGAAGCCGAGGACTGCTTCCAGAGAGCTGCAGGAGCGGTCAGATGCGCTGTTGGCACCCGTCAGCGCGATAACGCAGGCTCTGGAGAGCACAGGGAGGGCAGAGAAAGCGCGAAGGACCTCAGCCTGAGTGCAGCTGGAGCCTGGGGCTGCCCAGGTGCCCCAGGCTGAGGCAGCGCGGGGCAGAGGAGCCGCGAGGTTGGTGCCAAGGCCGCTGCAACGCGACGGGGCTCAGGGCAGCTGCTTCGTCCCCGCCTGCAGCCCCTCTGAGCACCTGGGGAGATTCGTACCGCTTGGCTTTACTTCAGCGTGGAACTGTTGGGATCACAAAGGGAAGCTGAAGTTTCTCTTTGCTGTCGCTGTGCAGGAGGCAGGTTGCTTTGAACCTTTGGCTTTTTTTGTAACCGGGCATTAAGCTGCAGCCGGGTTTCAAACTTCAAAGGGGAGGCTGACAGGTCTGGCTCGAGGCGCACAGCTGAGGCCGCCTCTTGTCTCCTGACGCATTTTCAAGCTGTCTGGCAGGCATGCACGTAGATAGCAGCATCAGAAGCCAGGATTAATGATGTCAGATAATGATTATGAATGAAAAGAGGGGACTGTTTTTGAAATCTGTTCAGTGTGGTTTGAGCCAAAAGGTTCTGCGTGGGCTGTGCGTGGAGCCTGATACTTGAAGGCTGCACACAAAGCGATTTGGGGTGGTTGCTGTCTTTGGCTATGTGTGATGATGTGTTTTGGGGACTAAAATACCTTGCCTTGCAAGGGCAGACCTTGCTCCTGGTTAGTTCTGCCCTGGGCACGTGCAGGGTATGCTGGGAGAGAGTGCTGGCCGTGCTGTATCTCGCTGCCTGAGGCAACGCCAGCCTCCTGCTGAAGCTGCTGGTTTCCAGCCCCACGTTGTGCCTGTACGGCCCAGCCCCTTGTTCACAGCCTGCCTTTCGCCTTCCCCATCCGCAGACTGAGCCAGAGGAAGTACAGCCTGGGGAAGCCAGACCAGAGGGAGCTGAGCGAGAACCTGGCAGCGACGCAGGGCTTGGCCCACATGATAATGGAGTGCAATAGGCTCTTCCAGGTATGCTGCCTGCTGTCACAGAGCGGGGGGCGGGGGCGGGGAGTTGCCACCCTGGGCTTGGGGCCAGCTCAGCGCTAACGCTGCCGAGGGCTGCCCCCTCCCATGGCGGTGCCGTGGGGCAGAGGCTGCTGTAATGCTCTATGGGGAGCCCCAGCCGGGGCTGACCCTCCTGTCCTGGGGGAGCTGGCAGAAGGTGACGTTTGGCTGCTGGGGCCTGGCTGGAGTGCCACCAGCCATGCCTGTGCCTGGCCGTGGACCCCATTAATGTGCGCCTGTCCCTTGACCCACAGACTGACTTCCCGGCTTGACCTCGGCCCTTCCTCGTCACTATGGACGTTCCTGGCCATCACTGGACTGTGGCTCACCCTGGTTGCTGTCACTGGACCCGATCCTGACCCGGCTTGCTGCTGACCCACCCTCCTGGCTCGACCTCGGCCCTCCTCACCCCAAATGTGTGTGTCTGATGATCGGGACTCAGCTGGCCCTAGCTGCCACCCCCCGCAGCCCAGCTGGCCCGGTTCAGGTGGTGTGGGTCCAGGCGCCTGTCCTGCGGCCCTGCTGTCACACCCAGCTCCCGGTCCCTTCCCTCAGGGAGCCACAGCCCTTGGTGACCCCAGCAGTCAGCTCAGGTCCCACACTGCCCCGAGCAGCAGGGAGCTGCCTCCCCTTGGCTTTCCCGGGCCGAGAACACGGCCCTGCCCCATGGCTCCTGCCAGTACTGACCCCCAACCTGCCCCATGCTTCTGAGTGACACCCACCACCCCCTGCCCCCAGGTCCCCAAACTGGCCAGTGACCCCTCATCCATCCCAGCCCCACTGCAGGTCCTGATTTCCTCAATGGTGGCCTGAACCCCCCTACCCAGCCCTCACCCCCCCGGGGTGCCCTGGCACCTGCTGCCTGCCCCCACAGTCACCCATGTGCCACCAGGGCTGGCCTTGGGCCAGCAGCCATCCTGCACATTCCTGCTGCCACCCGGGCACTGTGAGGGGCCACCACTGTGCCCCCCGCCCCACCGGCAAAGCGGCTGGTGCTGGGACTCGGGGACAGCCCAGCCAGGCCGTCCCCTTCCTGCTGGTGGCTGCGGGGAGAGGCTCGGCCATGGCCATGCCCGGCCCCAGCACGCGGCCCCAGACCCGTCACTGCAGCTGTGCCCGGCCATCGCTGGAGCCTGCCTGACCCCTGCTGTCACCAAACCTGGCCCTGCCTGGCTTGGCCTCGTCACCGGCGATGCACCTGATGGCTGGAACCGCTGCCTGGCTGCCACGGCGTGCCCCGCACCGCTCAGGTACCGTGGGGGCAGCCGCAGGAGCTGGGCAGCTAGCAGCAGAGCAGGGGCACGGCTGGCTTGCTGCCATGGGTCAGTCACCAGGCGTGTGTCTGTGTGTGTCTCTGTGTGTGTCTCTGTGCGTGTGTGTGTGTCTGTGTGTGTGTCTGTGTATGTGTGTGTACCTGCTGCATCAGTGCTGGCCAGCTGCCATAGGTGAGCCCCCCCAGCTGACGTATGGGCAGGATGTGGGCCACGTGTCTCACACACACACGTTTACATCTCTCCGTACACCTCCATCGCTGTGTATGTGCACAGATACAGGCACACACATGCAGCTAACTCAAGCCCCACACCGCCTCTGACAGTCGCACAGCCTCGTCTCTGCGCTGCTTCCCCCCGCAGAGCAGCGCTCCCAGCAAATCCCAAAGCAAAGGCAGCTTTCAGCAGCCACGGCCAACTGTGAGGCAGCCTGGTGCGCAGCCTGGCATAGATGAGCAGAGGCTCGGTGGCTCTGTAGGGATTTAGAGCCCTGCTGCTGCAGGGAAAGACATTTCCCCTGCGCCAGCCTCTTGAGGGAGCGTAGTCATCGGCCTGCTCTTCCCCTGGGTTTCCCTCTCCTCCAGGGAAAGCTGCCGCCTGCCCGCCATGGGGCAGCAGTGCCGCCAGCTGCTGGGGCTGTGGGAGCACCGCAGGTCCCCGCCTGTCCCCGCCTGTCCCAGCTCCCGGCAGCGGCGCCAGGGGTGGCAGCTGGGGGCAGCCCGGCCCCGGCACCGCAGCCCCGGCACCGCATCGGGGCAGGCCCAGCCGCAGCGTGCCGAGGGAGGCCAGCTGGGCGGGACAGGCCTTGCTGTCCTTCGGCTGCCTCCTCGCCGGGGCGAGCCACAGACGGCCGTCAACTCACCGGACGAGCCGCGGGCTGCTCAGGGGGAGGCTGGGCAGGCAGGGGGAAGGGACAGCTACAGGAGACTGGTGCCAGAGTGGAAGGAGGAAGCCATTCACTCTTCCCTCCTTCGGATCTCGCCGATGCACAAGCTGCCAGCAGTGAGGACTGGGTGCGGTGCGGCTCTGCAGCGCTGCGTAGCTGCGTGCTTGCAGCCGAACTGCTGGCCTCCGAGCGGCACTCAGGAAGCGAGCCCTTGTGGGGTGCTGGTGCCCTACCTACGCATGCAGTGATGGGCAGGTGGGTTCTCCTCTAGCTGGCACACCCCCCAGCAGGACAACAGAGCACAGGCTGGGTTGTTTCACATTCAGCTGGTGTTTGACATTGAAGTTCAGTCCTTGAGTGCAGTGTTTGATCTCTTCTGCAGGTACCTGCTTGCTGCCTCAGCTCACTGACAACATCCGTGAAATGAGCATCACCAGGGCCTTGCACTGCTGGGCTGGGGTGAAACTGCTCGGCCCCCATGAGAGCTCCATGCTTAGCTGAGGGATGCCAGAGGTAACATCAAAAGCTGGGTGACCTGCTCGCACCTGGACTTGGCAAATAAGGTAAAGGTGACGCTGGATATGATCAGAACAAGGTCAGCTCTGGGCTTGTGAGTGACCACAGGGTGGTTGGGTGGTTTCCCAGAAGGACAGTTGGGTTTCTCTTAGCTCTCAGCTCTCCAGCAATCTGTAGGCTACAGCAGAGCAGCCCTGGGGGTGGGCATGGGGCTGTGGGGTTCAGTTCCTGCACACAGAAATGCTCTGAGCCGTGTCCACAGCCTATCTTGTCTGCCTTTGTACCTGCAGTTTCTGAAGTCATGCTCCTGTATCCCCTCCCTTTCTTACTTTCCTTCCTCCCTCAGAGTGCTGCTCCCCTAGAGCACGTACCCGTACCAGAACCCCACCCCAACAGACACAGACACCTCCAGATGTTGTCCTTTTATTGTCACCCCACAGGGAACAGCTACATCCTCTGCACGGGCTTAATCCCCAGGATGTCAAAGCCCTTGGCCATGATCATGGCAGTGGCCTCGCACAGCAGCAGCCTCCACATGTTCACCTTCACGATCTGGCCTGCAAAAACATCAACGGAGGAGATGGAGCAGCTGCTCAGACCCAACACCCCCCTTCCCCTGGGGACCCATCCACCCCCAACGCGCCCTGCGGCTGGGCACGGCGAGCTCCCTCCCCTACTCCCCGAGGCAGGCAGACTGACCAGCCACCAAGCTTCCAGCCGCCTGGCCGCTCACAGCTCCTCTCAACCTTCACGCTCACGGACAGAAGATGGCACAGCTGTGCCAGCCGCCTTCCATCCTCCCACCTGGCAGCACTTGTTCTGCAGCAGCTGGTAACGCAACCCCAGCCCTCCCGGGACCAGGAAAAACCCGCGCGTCGCCTCTGCTCTGGTGTGTGCCAAGGCCCATGCAGCCCCGTAGGCCAACACTCACCACTCTGCCTGTCCTTCTCAACGCAGTAGCAGTTGTCGTAGAACTCAGTGAAGGTGGTGGCCAGCTCATAAAGGTAGTCACAGAGCGTGTGCAGCAACAGATCCTCCAGGATTTTCTGCAGGATCTCGGGGAACCTCAGGATGCACTTGCCCAGCTTCCACTCCTTCTCGTGGTCCAGGATGAGCACCTCCTCCCTGGCTGCCTTCCGCAGCATCTCCTCATCAACATTGGCCAGGCGAGCAATAGCCCTGCAACGTTCCAAAACTTGGCTTGTAAGGGTCCCAACACAAGGCCCAGCCTGTGCCGCCCTCGCAGCGAGCCCACGGGCACTGCAGGGGAGTAGGCAGGGACGTGCTCTGGGGAGGTGTCTGCACGACTGCACGTGCTGCCAAGCCAAGCAGGCCTCAGGGTGCCAGAAAAGCTCTGCGGGGTATGGCAATGGTGAGCAGCTGCTGGAACACGGACTCACCCCTCTGGCCACCCAAATCCTCCAAAGCAATTACCTTGAACCTCCCAGCTCCCTCCCTGCTCGCTGAAAGGCACGCATGGCACACGGCAGGGCCCTGTGTCAGGTAACACAGGACACAGTCTCCGAAGACAAATAAAAACTTGCCTACAGAGCTCGCTTCTCGTACCAACTAACCCTACCAGCGGCCACGCAGCTACGTGACTCCTTCCCCCACATCTCCTTTGCATAAAGACTCAGAGCAGCAGAGGCTAGCTCCGAGTGACTCCCAGCATGCTCAACCCACCTGATCCGCGTGAAGGCGTACAGCAAATAAGCAGCTGTATTTCCTCGGTCATCCAGCATCTTGTCGAAGGAGAACACGTAGTCGTTTAGTCTGTTGTGGGAGAGATCTGCGTATTTAATACATCCAAATGCGACTGACGTCTGGGCAGCTCTCAGCTCTTCTGCCGTGAGGACCTGTTACGATTTCAGAACGGGCAGCAGTCAGGAGGAGGAACACGCTGCTGGCGTCAGGAGCCACACCACGCAGCCTTGGGCACTCAGCGCGGCTCAGGAGGAGAGTGCAGGCAGCCGAGAGGAGTTCACCCCCACGTACGTGGCACAGGCTCACACCCACCCCCAGGGACCAGACCCCATCTCTGCCCCTCACTTCTCTTGCGTTCAGACAGCGTGGCCGCCCTGCTCGGGCTAAGGCTGACTCCGCTCCCCCTGCTCCTGAAGGCCCGAGGACCCATCACGTTCTCTCTACCACACCCATTTGACATTCACCCTGTGCTCTTGCTTCTCACAAACACTTGTCCCTGCAACCCCTAAGAGCATTCTGGACAGTCCAAACGCTCATAAAACACCTCTGGTACAGCAACACCCTGTCGGCACGGCAAAGCCCTGTGTGTCTGAATCACACGTGTCCTTGGGAGATCTTCATGGTATTTTCCCCGTGCTTTTAAAAGAGGCGCTTTCCGCCTGTACTGCACAGCACGCAGGAGCTCTGCTTCCCCCTTGCACTGCCTCGCGCAGTGCTCGGGCAGCTTGGTCCTCCTGCTCCATGCTGTGGCCCACGCCGTGCGGCTCCCTCCAGGCCATCAGCACCCGCGGCAGAACCTCTAAGCAAAGGGCTTCCAGCCAACTCGGCCGCAGCGTCCTAAAGGGTGAAGTCTGGCACCAAAGTGCCCTGCACATCCCCAGGAGCCCATCACCAGCAGTCACCACCAGCCCAGCAGGCCGAGGCTGCAACTTCACATCCCGCCAGGCCCAGCTCCTCTCCCAGCTCCCCCCAAAACTCTGCAGCACCAGCGGGAGGCCAGCTCGCTGCCTGCAGCTTCCATCTCACGGCTACGTACCCAGTGATTCTCCTTTCCCCATGACAGCACCCTCCTGCCCCAGCTGCTCCCACCTACCACCACTGCTGCTGGACACATCCCACAGCACCTCTCTGCATCCATATTCTCAGCTCACACTCACGATGGGGAAATTATAAGTGTGAACAAATCTGGGAAGTTCTGAGGAAGGATGAGCTACCTTGTCCCGCTCCTTGTCTTTCAGCTTGTCCATGGCTCGTTTCAGCCCTTCTTCCAGCAGATCTATGAGACGCACTGTGTCCCCGGAACGAGTTTTGAACTTCTTCCTGAAAACACACAACCAAAATGACCGAAGTGTAAGAGGCAAAACGCCCACCCTGTGCCTTGTGTGTGCCCGGACAGATCCAGGACACGCACCTGAACTTCTTGCAGGAATTTCCACTGCTCAAACCTTTGGCTGATAAAAAAAATCACATGCCCACAAATTGCTCGGCATTGAAAAACTGCCACCAGGCAGCCACACCGAGCAGAAGTGCAGGGAGCTGCCCGAACACAGGTGGGGACCCGGGGGGTAGGAAGGCTCCAGCACTCATAGCTGTCCCAGGCACTAGGAAGGACACAACAGCAGCACAAGGCTCCAGTCCAGCGAGGCACCTTTACTTTTGTAACAACCCTACAGCAAAACCACTCGCTCTGCAGCGTTCCATGGCTGTAGGAGTGCACTGGTTGTGGCACTGCACACGGGTGTCCGGAGCACAAGGGCGCGAGTTCTTTTCCCAGCTTTCATTCCATCTGCCACAGGGCAGGCAGGGAATAAGGACAGTACGGCCTTTACCATCGCCACGCCAGTGTTCACACCACCTTCCTCGGCACTGCCACCAGCTGTTCCCGTGCCGACTCCCGGTCCTGTCCCCAAACGGCGGGCAGCAGAGGCCAGGCCGCAGAGGGAACCCGAGTTCAGCACCAGAGCTGCGTGCATCAGAGGGCCCTGGCACGCAGTACAGGGCCGCGGTTACAGATAACTGCGCAGCACGTGATGTGTTTTGCTTGGCGTGCCGCGTGCGGCAAGACACTCAAGCATCCCCTCCGGAGCACACACAGAGGAAAAACCGCCTCCAAGGACTTACTTGTCTTCTCCCAGCACCACTCCGAATGCCGCGTGGGTCACTCTGGTTACTTTGGGATCGTACCAGCCGATCATCTGTCCAGCTGCAAACACTGTCTGCAAGTGCACCGACTGCAAGGAACACACACCAACAAACAGGTCTCAGCCCACGCTTCCGGGTAGAGTTTTCTTGCCAGCTTCATCTCCTTCCCAATGCTGCTTTCACAACGAGACTGGTAATGTTGCTAGCTCCACAGAAGAGTCCCACCTCAGAAAGTTTAACCTTTCAGAGAGTTTGCCTGGCTTACAGAAGCAGCAACCAGCAAATTCACACCCCTGCTCAGACATGCTGCTGACAACCTCGGGTAAGAAGAGGCCGATGTACAAGCAGTACAAATCTCATTTCTGACTATTCTACTGAGATTTAGGTTTAACCGACCTCCAGGGGTGACTGGGTATCAATCATTTGGGATCTCCATGGCTCTCCACGGAGATCACCAGTCACCAATTAGATCCACCATTACACTAGTGAGGACAAAAGGCAATATACCATGCTAAAAACCCTGCAGCATTCTACCTACGATATTGTTGCATCTGTCATTTAAATACTTTCTGATCTGTACCAGGAGTGGCAGAAGAGGCTGACGTACTCACCTGGCCACTGTCAACAACGTAAATAAGGATATCCGCCTTCTCTTCACACAGCCTGTGCCTAAGAGCAGCTAAGTCAGATGTGTCATATGTGTAACCTCCATCTGATTTCATGATTGTCAGCGGGACGGGGAAACCTGGGACAAAGACAATCTTCCGCCCATCATCCACCTGGACAAATCCTAGGAAAGCAACGGAACACATCGTGTGTCGTACCACAGGGGGATGTCTGCGGGGTAGGACAAAACAAACACTTCCCATTCCAGATGCTACCAGAAAGAAAACACCATGCACTCACATTAAAAACTAATGTCTAAAATAAAAATACAAAGAGAATTCCCTCACCAGCCGTGTCATAGTTTGTACTGCACTCCCAGAACAAAACACCACGCCCAAGAAAGCAGATCTGTTCAGATCTGGCCTTTCCAAAAGGGACCTAGCTGGATTTAAAAACTCATGTTGCTGGCATTCACATCCCCCTTTAGAGCCACAAGAACATCACAGTGGGGGGCATTAAAGACAATGGGAACTCAACGGAGATGCAATGAGGACTAGCACAGTGTATCCAGGAGGTAAGACTAGTCTGACTAGCCACCACTAGCCACCACTAGAGATGGTGAGTCTCAAGAATTTCTGTATCTAAACATAAAATACATAAAACCAGAGACTCGTTATGGTCCCTTTGGCTTCATGTGAGTCTCAAAGTCAACATGATCCAAACATGCCACTGTCTTCAGAGAGACTTCTCAGATTCAAGTTCTCCTCTGCTCCCAACACCAACACTGAGAGGCCTCTCATACGCTGCTCCTTGACTACTGAGGATGCCGTGAATGCCAGCAGCACCTCACACTATTTCCTACAAACATCACAAACTGCTCTTGGTGCCAGCAGGGAAGATTCACGCTTTCTGGAATGATACACGTAAAAATCAGTTCTGCTAATGCTTCTCTGGGAGGAAATTCCACCAAAGATCCACTCAGGAAATGTCGCTGAGAAAAAGAGCAAGGGTGTGGAAGATGCAACTTTGCAAAAATCAGTCCTACACCTCATTGGATAGGAGTGAGGTCACCTCGCTCATGCTGACATCTGCAGAATTTCTGATTCCAAGACCAAAAGCCTCACCTTTATCTTCAAATTCTTTCACAATATCTTTCATCATCTCTTGGTAGAAGGACTCCCCTCTCTCGATGAGCGTGATGTCCAGGCAGTTGTAGATTTTCTGGAACTCTTGAGGAGGGAAACAGATCAAAATACTTCCATTAAACGGTCACAGTGGGAATTCAGTGGCATAGGTTTACCAATGGGTACAGCAAATCCCTGAATGTTTTCTGTCTCTGGGTCAAGCTATCAGACTAGGACTCAGACTAGACTGAGGAGACAAAAGTTTGAGCTGAAACCCTCCACAGACAGCCCGGTACTTTGGCTCTATCATCCTTTTACTTTAAGCTTCTTATAGCAGGGCGGCAGCAATTTCTTTAAGAAAACTAGAGTATGGACTCGGACATGAAGGTGAGGAAAACCACACTGTTCAACTGCTGAGACATGTTTCTGAACCTGGCAGTCACCTTTCCGCGACACGTCACAGATCAGTTCCCACGCTTTAATGAAGTCTGGGTTTTTGCTCTGCAGCAGCACCACACATTGGTAGGCTCGTTTCTTAAACTCCTCCTCTGTGTCAAATCTCCTCTTGGATTCCTATGGTAAAACACACTACATGAACGAAGCACCTGTTTTCCCCCGAAACAACGGGGGGGACGTTCATAACAGGCTCTCAAAGCACACTTGTCTCAAAAGACAAGTCCTTTAATCACGCCCCATATGGACAACTCGAGACCAGATTCATTAGCTATTGGCAGATAATTGCAATAATCTATTAACACGATTCCCTTTGTTTCGCTAAAACTGCGCTGCAAGTTTGTAAACCTCCTAAACCTGCTTTTGTGGTGTTGACATAAACATCATGTTTATTTGCTACAAATACCTTGTAAAAAGCTTGGAGATCCCCAATGGGAGGAGAAACAGTTAAGTAATCTGGAAATTTGTCTTGGAGGTGAGCAATGAGCATTCCGAACTGGGTGCCCCAATCTCCTAAATGGTTTAACCTTGAAGCAATTAAAGAGCACAATAAAAATGATTTTGCAAACATGTATATTAAAATTGCACATTTTAAATACGTATATTCTAACAACCATACACAGTGTGAGAAACCAAACACAGGCAAGCTGTCCCCTTCCCAGTTTCAATGCAACAAGGCTATTGCCCAGCTGGATTCCTACCCCTGCTACACTCGCTCCGTTTAGTAGCTTACTGCAGAGAGGATTATTTATCAAGTGCTTATCAAAAAGACCAATACCGAGCGCAGCATACAGAGGTACTGCAGACATTTAGCCAAAGCAGCCCAGCCCAGCCCCAAATCAGCTCTCACCTCAGAACATCGTAACCTGCGAACTCGAACAGGCGGCACATGCTTTCTCCAATGATGGTGGATCGCAGGTGACCGACATGCATCTCCTTGGCAATATTGGGGGAAGAGAAATCCACCACCACCTTAGACACAGTACAAAAGAAATAAATGAATAAAGGCAACAGCCATCGCCGTATCCCATGTGTTTCACTGGGGTTGTTGGGAGCCCTGGGATACCCCTGTCCCTCATCCCCCAGCGACCACAGCTGGTACACGTGGGCCAGCTGATGGCCCCCAGGCCCCAGGTCACAGAAATGCCACCCTGACAACCAGCTGACATGGCCATCTACTCAACAAATCCCTTTGGAGGGGGATTTCGAAGCTACCTGCGGTCCAGCACACACTTCAGCTGCATGGGTGCAAGGTGCCCATCTCCTTACTGCCATACCTTTTTCCTCTTGCCAACAGCCGGTGGTTGAACTCCGTTCATCAGTAAACTGCTCAGATGCTTCGACACAAAATCCTTTCTCAAGTGGACATTGATAAAACCTTAAGAGGAGAAAACCAGCAATGAGTGCTGGGGCTGCAGAAGTGCCTTAAGGCACTTTTTCAATTTCTGTTTCCTCTATCAAGGACAAGAGCATATGAAGTTAGCTTGACTAAACAAATGCTTTTCAGCAACAGGACAACAAAGCTGTCACTAGAAGACAATTTCTGCTCCCACATTAAAAGAGCCTTCTATTTGTGTTTCACACAACCGCAGGAGTCAGATGCTGCAAGCAAGACCACTGACAAGTCCCTTTTTGCACACTGTCACTCAGAGCTGAATCTATAAAACCATTCTTTATGAGAAAGGAAATGATCCTGCCAGGGTTTGCAGAACACAAAACCAAATCCTGCTTTCTAGCCTTCTTTTACTTCTCCTTCTAAGAGCTAATGAATGAACTGCGCAAGCACCCCAAAGGCCTGGGCCACATGATCCTTGCCTTTACACTGCAGCCCTAAGGGACAGGAGCCCTCGTACTTGTGCCTGGGTCACAGGGACAAAGCAGCTGCAGCAGTAACACCCTCCGTGCTACTCCAGCCTCTCGGTGCTGAGCGGGGAAGGCCTCCTCGCCACCCAACCAGCAAGCACTCCCAGTCTCAGCTGAGAAGGGCATACCTGTTTCTCCAGTGATTTGTAAGGCTGTGACCCCACACCCACCACTAATGCACAAAAGTGCAAGGCTGATCCCTTAAGGATCAGCGGAAAAATTTCTAAATCAAGGGCTGAGGACGGCACCAGCCAATGTAAAACAGGGGCAGATTGCTGCTGCTGCACACGTCTGGGGGCTACAGAGCTCACCTAGACAGAAGCAGCTCGTTCATCCCGTAATGCCAGTCTTAAGTAACAGAACAGTTGAACTCAGCTCAGCTTCTCTGATCCCCATCCTGTATAAAACTGCCCTAACAGCTTTAAAACATACAAGGGGTAGAACATGAAAGTACCGTACCAGGCCCAGCAATTTCAACCTTCTCAATGCACTCGTTCGCAGGAATATTTTTGGTTATTTTCTCAGCAATTTCTCTCGGACTAACCTTCTGTTCCTTGGTTTTGAGCAAGATCTGAAATGCAACAAGAAGATCCAGTAAAATTCAATCCTCCAAAACATTCCACAAATGAAGCAGAAAGCACAGTCACTACTGTGCATACCTGCCGTACTGCTGATTGTTACGGCATCCCTGCAACATGGTAAAGGCTTGGAAAGGGCAAGAAAAGAAACCTTCTGTAGGGATCAACCTCAGTGCTACCCAAACTACAGGAAAAAAAATCACACGCAAAACCAGATAATAAGCATGTTGTACCAGTCATTGGTATGTCCTCTGAATCATTGCAGGAACAGTCCCTGCGCTGCTGTTACTCCAAGGAGCAGAGCTCCTGGCTCAAGCCCCAGGCATTAATATGCTAACAAGCTCCCAGAACACAGCACACGTTTGTGCGGGCTGCTTCCACACCAGCGCGCTGAAGGGAGAGGTGGCTGCCTGGCACGTAGCGGTGCTGCCCAGCCAGGAGGCGTACTGCCCCTCTCAGGGGACACCCTGCGGGAGCAGCACTCCGTGGGGAGACATGCACCACGTCCCCAAAACTTCGGCTAACGGGCGTAACCTGCTGCTCTCAGAGAAAGGACTGCTGCATCCCCCACCTCTGCTGCGCTGATTATGCTGTGACGTGTGAGCGTCCCCAGGCTGAGGCCCTGAATAGCCTGGGTGCCTCTCCGAGGAACAAACTCCACAGCCAAGCCCAGCACGAGGAGCCTCTACCCCTCGGCTCTGCTGACAACCGGGAACTTGAAGCCGTGGCTTGACGAGGACTGTTCGGACACGGAGTTACGTGAACAACGCTGTCACTGAGAAGCCACGACTGCTCAAGAATCCTAACAGAGACTTAATTGGGGTAAAGCAGCGGTCAGAAAAATGGCAAAGCCCTGAAAGCGTGTGGCAGTGCAGTCACCCAGCGCGCTCCTCTGGCCGGAGCCCAGCCACAGCATGCGAACAGCGCTAACAAGACCGAGGAAGACGACTCGTACCCGTGCGGGCTGCTTCCGCCTTGGCACTTCAGGCCAGGAGCCTGCGGGCTGGCACGTATCAGTGCTGCCCGCGAGCTCAGCTCACTGGGGCAGAACAACAGACCTGGCAACCGCAGGCGACAACCTGGGCCAGCGGAATTGCACCCGTGTCAGGGTAAGTTCAAGGTCAAAATCAGTCTAACATTAAAAAAGGTGAATTAGTAACAGAACACTTAAAAATAAAAGTTGCTTCTGTTGTGAATGTACACTGTAAAATAAAAGATGTGTAACTACAAAGAGTCTGTCTGTTCACTCAAAGGCACCAGGGCGCTGGAAGCAGGGACACCCAACACCCGAGGCAGAACGCAGCACCTTTCTCCCTCACCTCCTGCTTGTACTCCATCACAGTCCCATCCCACTGAGCAACGCCTGAGATGTCTCCTGTTCTGTCTGGGCTCTCTTTGGCCAAGTATCTCCTACGAAGCAACAATGCCTTAATTTTTGAGGTTGATACTTGCCAGGATTAAAACAACCACATTCCTTTCTTTGCACGCACATCAGACGCATTCTGCAAAGCAGAGCTGTTGTTCCAGCTGCCTGAAAGCCACCAAGACCAGAACACCGTAACAAAACAGACCCCATTCCTGAACTTTGATCAGTTAACAGAAAATACAGATGCCCACTAACCACAGATGCCCTTGGTAAACGGTTGGGTAACAGCAGCCAGAGAGGAACACGAGCATCAAGTGGGCACAAACTCTGCACACAAACTGCCTGAGAGAGTCACAAAATTGAAAATACCTAAAGGAAGAAAACACCAATCAAACTTAGCTCAAACCAGGCAATTAGCAACACTTTTGAACCAAAGCAGCTGGCTAGAAAAGCACTATAAAGGAGGGTACCTGAGCAGTAGCCAACACCTGGCCTGATGCTGCAGGAAGGAGCCTGGCACACACCATGGCCTCTGTGCGGATCAGACCCGTCGCCCGGTCCTTTGGGTGCTGCGTGCAGCGGACCTGTCCCCCCGGGGGCACGGACCTGTCCCCCAGGGGCATGGGGGACTGCCCAGGGCCCTGCTCAGCAGCACCCGTGCCGGGGGGGCAGGGAGCTGCAGTGCCGTGCCCCATTGCCCGGAACCTGCTGGCCTCAGGCGAGCGCGTGTGTGCAGGTACCTGTGCAGACGGGGGGCACTCGGACTTCTCAGCGCCTCCTTCAGAGATCGGTAGGTCTTTATCAGCATTCTGTAACTGGCCATTTATCGTTTCCCTGCTATTAGTCCAAAACACATAGCTCACTAATTGGTAATTAATTATGTCCTACATAAATGAATACAATGACCTAAATCCCCCAGACTGGGCCATTTTTCTGCCGCACACACGTGTAACTCGGACGCTCTCCTGCCTCATCAGTCACCTAAACAGAGATTGAAAGACCGGCCCTGTGGAGGCCAATGCCTCCTAAAATACCATTAAATACTCAGTGAATTCTCAGCCCAGAGGCCTGCAATGAACCTAAAGCAGTCCCAGTACTGCAACTCTCAGGGTGCTGTCTACCACTGCGCTTCCAGCAGGCAGCATTCCCACGGTGCTTCCCTTTGGCAGGTCTTTCAGATTTACCTGTGTTATGCCCATGGCGCTGTTGCACTGATAATCCCCAAATTTGGGCTGCTGGCTTGGGGTCACCACCAGTGGAGGGTTTTCTAAATCTGGGTACGCAGCCCGGATAGCAGCTCCGAAGATCTCCTGAAGACAGCTGTTGATATTAATCATGCTTTTCGCTGTTTTACTTCTTTCCTCTTGAAGGCTCTGAAAAAGCAAAACACCGAAGGCGTGCGAGGAGCAGTTACACCCTGCTCTGCTTCTCGCTCTTCGGTCAGTACTCCTGGCAGAGATCTCAGCTGGGCTGCCTGTTACACGACACGCAGCACAGAGCGTGGGCTTACTGACCGACCCCCTGACATTTTCATAAAGCAGCGTTTTAAGAAGCAATAAACATTTCAAGTGCCATCGACACTTACGACACGAGAATGCAGAGCATGCTGTCACACCTTACTAGCTGTAACAAACGGACACGATTTATTTACCTTGTCCTTACAACAACAAAAGCAGGTAGCACAGCGTCAATGCCTCATTCCCTTACCTTTCGAAGGAAATTTAACCGATATTTAAGTTTTGCGTTTTCGTCTCGCAACCCTTCCAAACTCGGGGAGATTCCCAAGCATCCAAAATTCTTCAGGCGCTCGATTTCTGCAGTTAGCAACTTAATCTCGTTTTCCTGAAAAGCAAATTAAACGGACACACTGTGATTCCTGGAGGAGGGGAATAGAAGATGAGGAGCGGCAGGATCTTGACACACTTCTAGTTGTGTCTCATAACAACGACATGTAAGTAGAATCATTCCGAACAATCCTTGTTTAAAGATGGTTTCTGTTTGTGTCAGAAACATGCACTCTGAGACATTCTTAAAAACGGTCAGTGCGGTAATAATCTCACTGATCTCAAGACAAAAGCACAACAAAGACAGCAGGTCAGGCTAATAAAATTCAGGCTCAAAAAAGGCATTTTCTCCAGCTTTTTTATCTACTAAAGATGCCAAAGTTTTGATTCCAAACTCCTGGCAGCCTCCTTCAAGCTTCAGCCAGTCCCGCTCCCTCTAGCTAGGCCACGATTTCTCCTTCAGAGGGTGAGACCACGACCGCTCACACAACCCCTGCAAGCTCCAACGCCGACGTGACGGAGCAGCCCAGAAGTCGGCGTGGTGCCACACAGCAGAGCATGAGGCCGTGTCGGAGGGGCGTGCTCCCACCTGACCACTCAGTTCTTCCTTACCTTGGAGTTAAGGTGTTTAGGAGATAACAGGAATTTCATTTTTATTCTCCAAATAAACAAACCTCAGCTTTCAGCTGTCTTGCAGGTGTGTGCCCTGCCCCTCTCTAGGTGAAGCCGGGAGCGGCGGCACAGCGGAGCTGTGGGTGCTGACCCAGAGCCTCCCCTCGCCCACGGGCACCTTTATACCCAGGGAAAAGCTGCTGCGAGGAGCAGGAACTTTGCTCACTCAGCTCCCCAGTGAAACCAGGGATCTGAATCTTTGTCTCTGAAACCCACCTCTTTTCCTCCCCTGGCCCATCGGCCACAAACCTGGTCCACAAACACGCCAGGAGGCTGTAGGAACCGTCCCAACGAGCGCGTGTCGCTGATGCGCTCGTCAGGGGTTCCCACAGCAGGAAGCAGCGCTGGCTAGCATCAGAGGCAAGTAGGCCACCAAAACCTTATCAAATGGGCTCGCTCACTTGAAATAACCACAATATTTAAATAAGGAAAAAATTGGGGTCATCAAATCCCCTGGCCCAGTGTTACCACCAAGCAGCAGCTCCCACAGGTGCCAGCAGAACCGACTGCGGATGCTCAATATTCCTGAGCTGGGCCAAAACCATCTTAAGACTGCCCTATTTGCTGAAAATCAGTACTTTTGAGGTCATTCTTCATTCGCACTTGAGCTTCAACATTTCCAGTGCACTTCTTTTATAACCTCAAGGTCTCTGCTACAGGAGAACAGGATGCTTCCTGCAGGTTCAAGCATGAAGAAACAGGACTTGGGAATTAAAAAACTTGATCCAAACCTCTGGTTTGGCACTTATCAAACCCAAATCATCCCAAATCAATACTATATCTTAAAAATAACTCACTTCAAATACCCCATTTGAGCTGTTCCTTTTGCAGCTTATTACTTTGTTTTTTAAAACAAAGGCAGACATCCCCCCGCACCCCTCAATCAGACTGCTTTGCTCTCACATGCATACACCTACCTTCCCCCTTGACAGAAAACGTTTTTCTTATTTTATACTTCTCTTATTGGCCTGACCTGGCAGCATTTGATAGAACGCAATCTGTTTAAAAATTTCTCAGACAGCTTCAAATTTAAAATAGTGGGAGAGGGATTTCATTGCATTAATTAATTGCATTAACAGTTGTTTCACTGTAAATGTAAGTAAGCACTATTGCAACAAACTGCCTTAAGGCAATGTTGGAGCAGCAACACAAATAACTGCAGTTCAAACTCACCTAATTCCCCCTCTGTCTGAAAAAAAAAGCAAACAATTGATGTGCTTTAGGAAAGCACAAACATTCTGTCCTGCTCTTAATACCACACGAGCTGTACGCTCTGTGTCCCCGCAGGATTACCTGCCGTCTAGCAAGGCCACCAGCTGCAGGACACGTTAGCGAGTCAGACCCCTGGGAGAGCTTTGCACTGCTGACAAATACTGTACAGACCCAGAAAGTTTTTTGTTTTCTGCTTTTGAAATAAATGGACATCCCTACACGTCCCGGCCCATGAGCAGCTCTCACGTACTCTTCCTGCATTAAAAAAATACGCCCCAAGCTACAGCCACTGAGATCTTTCAGCACCCCTGGCAAGCCTTTTCAGTGCAGAAATTCATTTCTGATTGTCCTCCACAACCAAAATTGCTTCCAGTCACCCACGTTAAGGCTTGCAGGAGATGAAATGACCAGTATCTTACTGGAACTTTCTTCTGCATGGTCACGCTACCAGAGAGGATGAGAAGAGGTTTATCCACGTGCATGGCCTGAACCCCAAACTTGAGGGTTCTCGGGAATCGCCAACCCCTGGGGCTGACATCTGGCCCGAACAGCTTCTCTCACACCAGTAAGAGCTGACAACAAGTACCCCAAGTGGCTGGAAGTGGCCAAGAGGGAAAAAATCCTTAGAACAGTGCCAAAAACCAGGCTCTCATCTATTTCTTTACCATGACTGCACAGAAACAGCAAGTCCACAGCCCAGACGCCTGCAGACACGAGGTGTTCGGGACGCCACCATTTCAGGCTTGACCAAGCCCAGGGTGCCAGCCCACACTGCTGCATTTCCCCATCGGGTTTTGTGCTCCTTTCCTGAAAGTTTCAGCGTCACTCTTTACTTTCAGCAGGGATTACACCGAGTTCCAGCAGGGCTGGCTGAAGGCCAGGAGGGCTGCGGTGGGGATGGCGGCCTGCTCGCACCTGGCAGGCCGGGAGCCTGGTGCAGGGCACAGCGGGAGGGAGCAGCTCCCCATAACCACGCCTGGAAGGGAGAAAGGTCTGCGGGCACTCACACGTTATAAATGCCCCTTATCGCAGGAACCTGCAATAAACCTGCTTCTCTAGCAGATCACCCGTGAATGCTGGGAATTCTTAAAGCGGTATCAATTCTGTAATCCTTCTGAAAAAGAAGTTACTGCGTTAAGCTACAGGCACCCCTCGTATTCCTGCCGGTACCGCCCAAGCGGGGGCAGGCGGTGCCGCTACACCTTCACCCCGCAGACCTCGTAACCGAGAGCTGGAAGGAAGGAGCTGCTGCCGGGGACACGGAGCCTCACCCCCTGCGGGCACCCTCCCGCCCAGCTCCTCAGCAGCGGGCCAGAGCCGGGGGCGCCTCACGGGAGGCCGCGGGGCCGACGGGGGCCGCGCTGAGCCCTGAGAGCTCCGTGGTCAGCCCGGCGCTAGGAACCCGCCCCGTCTGCGAGCGCAAGACAACGGCGGCCGCCCGGCGAGACCGAACGCCCGTCAGGATGTGAGCCAGGCCCCGCTGAACCCGCAGGGACCTCGCACAAACCCGCCCGGCAGGGAGCCCCGCTCCATCACACCACAGGGCGCCCGGGGAGAGCAGAGGGGCTCCGGGCGCCTCCCTCCCCGCCTTCCCCTGCTCCTCCCCGGGAGTTTCTCCCTCGGCCGCTCGCAGCCCCCCGGCCCCGGCCGCCTCCCCCTGCCCGCACCTGCCGCGCCAGCCGTGCCGCCGCCTGCGCCACGCGCGGCTCCATCCCGGGCTGCGGAACGGGAAGGGGAAGGGGAAGGGAGGGACGGGACGGAAACAGGGGGCCGGGCCCGGCCGCAGCGCCCCCTGGTGCGCCGGAGGCCCCGCTGAGGGAGCCCGGAGCCGTCAGGGCTGGGAAAGCCCTCCGGGATCGGAACCGGGCTGGAAAAGCGCTCCAGGATCACCTGGTCCGGCCACCCCCTACCCCCAGGGTCACCCCCTGGGCCGTGTCCCCAAGCACCACGTCCAACCGCTCCTTGAACACCCCCAGGGATGGTGACACCACCTCCCTGGGCAAGCGCCCCAGTGCCTGACCGCTCTTTCCGAGCAGAAGTGTCTCCTCATTTCCCACCTGAACCTCCCCTGGCACAACTTGAGGCCATGCCCCCAGGGTGTCACGGCCAGGGGCGTGAGGTGACAGAGGCTCGGCTCTGTGGGTGACGCAAGGCACAGCAAAGCACGAGGAGGCCAGGAGGCTGGTGCTGCAGGAAGGCTGCTTTATTGGGAAAGGCAGGCGGGCAGCACGGCTGCAGCCCTCCACCCACGGCAGGGGATCAACAGGCACCCCCCGCGTCCCAAGGGCGAGCCAGGACCCCCAGGCCGCCCCTACACAACACAGCTCACGGGGCCTCCCTCACACCCCACACGGGGCCTCGGTCACAGCGCCCCAGGGAGGCCCTGCCAGGCGGCAGGAGGCAGGAGGGAGGTTGCTCCAAAGTCAGTTTATTGCAGTCAAGCCTCTAACAGGCGGAGCTGTACAAAAAGTCTAAAGAGGGTTATTGAAGAATAACAGCACCTGATGCTGGATTTGTTCTTATTTAAAATTCTATTTCCCAAAAATACATTCCTAAATATACAAACTATACAATCTTGTCACTTTAATGCTGGTTTTTGTGATGATGCAACTCAACCTAGAAGTCTTTAAAACATCCACATACTGACGAAAGCTCTAATGTACAAATGCTTCGGTGCCTTCATAATACCACATAAATAACTTCAAAAACCAAACTGCATTTGTAGAACTGTCCAGAAAGCAAATACTTTATGGTGATCACACGTCGTCCGCAGAGAGCGTTGGAATGTTGATCCTCGGCCGTGTGAAAAATGCCATTTTCTCTCTAGAAAGAGATGATCAGATGTTAGTGCGAGCAATCTCTATCATCTACATGAGAATTTATCCCACCAGCTGTCACCACGAAGAACAGCAGCACACCCTCGCACAAGCTACACCTTTTATTTACATGGCATACATAAGGTACTGTTACAGTTAAGCTCTCGACACTGACCTTATCAAAAGAGCCATTTCAGAAAGGCTCATTTTTTAGCATTATGAGCATGTTACTTACAGAAGCAAAGGGCTGCTTCTGCATTAAGCAGAGGATTTGCACATTTGGTGCCAGGTGAGGAATGATTTGGAGTAGTTCTGGTTGCCTTGCGATTGCTTGCAGTGCTGCAGCTAATTTCTGACTCTCAGATCTTAGACTTTGATATGAAAATACAGAAAATTGTTGAAGCAGAACAGTTAACTACTACAAAGATGAACTTTCAGTAGTACCTTAGGACTCCACACAAAGTCAAGGTAGTCAAATTTTCCTCCCCTTTACTATTGATATGTTAATACCTGAATGACTGTACTTCCAAAGGCTCCTTCCGACTCTGCCCTCGTAGCCTGTGAACGTCCTTGGCAGCAGCTCTCATCATTTTATCAGCTTTGAGCTCACACTTGTGTTCTGTTTTTTCCACCTCAAAAATAATGGAAAAAGATCTGGTTTTGCTTCCAGGAGGAATCACTTTATCCAAACAAATCTCTAAATACAGCAGCATTTTAGCTGCAGACCTGCAGCATTTGGAAACTTCTAGCTCTGGAATCAGAAACCACAGAAGCTAAAAACTGAAAGTTTGTCAGCTAACCACTGTAATCAAGAGAGCTTTTTGTAAGGTCTTCTTCCAGCCCTTTGATATGAATCATGGCTGATAGCTGTCTTCTTTGTATCATCTTTATTTTTAAGCCAGTTGTTCCGCTCATTGAAGAACACAGAATCAGAAAAGGGTCTGAGTTGGAAGGGACGTTAAAGATGATCTAGTTCCAGCCCCTTGCCATGGACAGGGACACCTCCCATCACACCAGGTTGCCCAAAGCCACGTCCAGCCTGGCTTTGAGCACTGCCAGGGATGGGGCTCCCACAACTTCTTTGGGCCAAGGCCTCACTACTATTTGAGTGAACAATTTCTTCCTTAGATCTTTTTTTTTTTTTAAAAAAAAAAAAAAAGTTTAAAGCCATTACTCCTTTTCGTATCACACTTTTATGGCTTTCTTGGCTGCAAGCCCACACTGCTGGCTTGTGTCGAGATTCATCAACCAACACCCCCAGGTCCTTCTCCTCAGGGCTGCTCTCAACCCATTCTTGACCCAGCCTGTGTCTGTGCTTGGGATTCCCGGGCCCAGCTGCAGGACCTTGCCCTTGGCCTTGCTGAACCCATTGAGGTTCGCACAGCTCCACACCTCTCAGGCCTGCCCAGGTCCCTCTGGATGCCATCCCTTCCCTCCAGTGTGCCAACCACACCGCACAGCTCGGTGTCATCAGCAAACGTGCTGAGGGTGCGCTTGATCCCACTGTGTGTCACCAGAGATGTTAAACAGCGCCAGTCCCAATACTGACCCTGGGGAACACCACTTGTCACTGATCTCCACCTGGACATTGAGAAGTTGACTGCAGCTCCCTGAGTGTAAGCATTCAGCATTTTGCTTGACAGTCCATCCATCAAATCCATGTCTCACCAGTTTAGAGACAAGGTTATCATATAGGACAGTGCCAAATGCTTTGCACAAGTCTGATGATGTCAGTGGCTCTATCCCCTATGCTAGAACCTCATCATAGAAGGCCATAGGATTTGTCAGGCATGATCCACCCCTAGAGGCCATGTTAGCTGTCATCAATCACCTCCTTATTTTCCATGTGCCTTAGCACAGTTTCCAGGAGGACCTGCTCCATGATCTTGCCAGGCACAGAGGTGAGACTGACTGTCCTGCAGTTCCCCACGTCTTCCTTTTTTCCCTTTTTAAACACGGGGGTTATGTTTCCCCTCTTCCAGTTAGTGAGAGCCTCACTGGACTGCCATGAGCTCTCAAATATGATGGATTGTGGCCAGTTCATCCACCAGTCCCCTCAGGACCCACGGATGCATCTCATCAGGTCCCATGGACTCACACACCTTTACGTTCCTTAGCTGATCCTCTCCTACAGTGGGTAGTTGATCATTCTCCAGTCCCTGCTTTGACCCTCTGGGGCTTGGGCTACGTGGCTAGACATTGTGATCCATTTTCAAGCTCTACCCCAACAGGCATCTTGTACCAACTCACTCCCTACACCTTTGTTACACCTTTGTGCTATCAGAATTTAAAAGTTTCTGCCTGATGACAGCAGAGGTGCCCCTGAGGTATTCCACACCACACCTGCTATGGACTGGGAGGCTGAACTTCACAAAACAGATGCCATTTGTGACTTCCCATACTTGTGCTAAGGCAGAAAACTGCTGTGCATGGGATCAGCACTACACAAAGAGGCAACAAACTCCAGCAAGTTCAGGGAAGAACTCAGTTCAGGGAAGATCAGACATCTGCAATTACACCACGTACACTAACTAGAAAGGTTCCTATTCTAAAAAACAAACAAACAAACAAAAAAAAAACCAGGATCATCCATGCACAAGTTTTATTGAGCCTTTATTTCTCTTAAGAGAAAGACTTAAATGCTATCTTCCTAACCTTTGTATCTGTGGGAAGGTGTGCTATTTGTGGACTGCAGAGTCTGTGCCTATCTGAGAACAGCAAGACACTCAAGGACTCAACTTCCATCACCAGTAGCTTGCTTGATGTAGCCATAAGTGGAAGACAAGTGACTATAGTGCTCAGGTTTCATTTCCAGACCATATTAAGTCTTGTTTCTCAAATCACATTGCTCAAATGTTAAATAAAATCCAAAGGCTGGTATTATTGGTATTACTTACTCGTTTTTCCACCAGCCTCAGCAGCAGTCGAAATCTCTCATCATCCTTCACCCACTGCGGTAACTCTTTCTCACCCTGACTTTGAGCTTGTTCTAACTGTTCCTTGAGTTCTCTCAGCACGGAGATCTCCTGAACTAAGCGATCGTGCCAGGTCTTTGAAGCTTGCAGGTCCAGCTCCAGATCTAGTGAAGTGCGGATTAGACGTTCTGTACCAAAGGACTTGACTGAAGGCTGAAAAAGAAAAGGGTTTATGAACACAATGGTGAGAACTGCCCAGAGCACTCCCCTCATCAAAGGCCTAGTACTTCATGTGACCCATTCTTCCAGCACTTCTGAGTGCAAAGCATCTCCATCCTGTTTTTCTATCTCAAGACAGAAGCACAAACTCAAGCATGTCTTACAAATGGGCCTTTTGATTCTTTGCTTTCCACTCAGTTTCTTCCTTGACAGCTTCTCCAAATAAAAGAGGTCTTGCTTACACACTTTGCTTGTTTCCTAGTGTTTCATCTTCAGAATAATCAACAATGCAACACAAAACCCTATTTTTTTTTTGCCAATCTACATCCTGTTGTCTTCTGTCAAACACAAGCATTCTGAAGAAAACCACCTCCTTAGGAAGGCAGACAGATCTCAGCACCAGTATCCCAGGGGAAGTTCACTTATTACCATCACAACAGGCACAGGGCTTCACTGTGTGCCACTAAGTGATCAGCACAAGGTCACCTGAGCATCTAAAGAAGCATTCTCCTCACCCTCTTCCCCAATTCACCAGTGTAAGCACTGAAGACTCTTACAGCAATAAATATGGAAACATTTAAGCTATGCCTTACTCTGATATGCTGGAAGATACCAGGAACCATCTTCCTGAAGTGATTTTTCTGAGTGAGCTCTAAGTTAAATATTCTTGTCGTATTCTGATGTATCAAGGAAAAGTAGCCTTAATAGCCCACACAGAAAAGATTGTGAACAAAAGCACTTGGCAACTGATTTACATTTGCAAATTCTTCCTCTAAAACAGTTTTCATTTTTTTATGAATGTCTGTGCTAGACAAAAAACAAGCAGTGATGTTTTTACCCGTTTCACTCTGACACTGCGCCGCTCCATTGCGTTTCGAACGAAGGGGGGCTTTTTGGATAGCGTCGAACTGTCGCTATCACTGCGATTCAGCTGAAAATGGAAGCAAACACCAAATATTTTGTGAAACATACAAAAAGTGCATACTTAGGTACACAACCCTGTGATCTTGCTACTAATGTAAGTATGAACAGTGATGTAAGCAGAACTACTAAGCTTTGTGAAAGACTGCAGCGGACACTTCCCAAGAAGCCAGTCGCACTGCCAGAGAAGGGAAGAACTTCTGAAGTCAAATGGGAAGAAAGCAGCCTGAATTTTTCACTGTGACGTGGCACTGAGTGAACACTGATACCACTCTTTCATTAATGAAGAACACTACTTATAAACCCAAGATTGCCTTTTTCCTTACCCGACACACGTATTGACTTTGTGGTCCTGGTGAAAAAGTTTTGGAGCGGATGATAGTGCTGCCTCTGACAAACTGAGCTTGGGGTGGATTTGCTGCTCTTTTGTCTTTTGGACGAACCACAGTAGAAGACTGTGCAAGGCTGTCTGTGTTTGTCTCTTTATCCACCTGAAAGACAGATACTGCAGTGTAAACGCCAGCTTGCTGTCGCACCAATGACACACATCCAGGGCTGCCTGGCAGCCACCCGTGACACATCTCCGCTTTCAGTTCCAGACGCTTTGCATTCAAAACGAGATACTCTTTAGCCCTCTTTATTCAGGGTGTCCTGACACTTGACTCTGAACTCAGGAGCTGCTACGTTAACTGTGCTGCTCCCTAAAGGCTCCATGTCCATTGATTGCTGTGCAACGACTGAATCCAATGAGCGCTGCCTGTTGATCGAGTACATCAGTGCGACCTGCAATCTCACACGCAGAGACAGAGGTAGGATTTTAAAGACCCTTCCCTTACTTTTTGTGCATCTACAGCAAACAGAGATGCAAATCACCATATGCACATGCACAGAGAGCACATCTAGAGCACATTAATTATGTTTGTCAGAATACAACTACATTCAGAATTATGCAAGGTAAAAGCCACGGTCACAATTTCCATGAGTAACAAAAGGAGGTATAAAACGATGCTGTATTAGCCATGGGGAAAAAAATGGTCATGTAGAGTTACTTAAAAAGATTTCAGGTAGGCAAACATTTAAAAATCAATTATGAGCTTTCAAATTACTGCTGCAGCCCTGCTTAGCTCAAGAGCAACCTAGTCTAAGCAACAACAACTTCTCCCTTTAAACTCAAACCTTAGGAGGAGATGAACTAAAAGGAGAAAATAAAAGGAGAAAAACATTGACATCAGACAACAGGAAATTTTAATGAAAACAAAAATGAGTTTTTTCTGACTTTCTGAAAAATCAGAAAATATTTTTAGAAGGAGGAAAAAAAGCACAGCCAACAAAATACACAAAGCCTGATGTACAGCATCACAGGACTAGACAATATTGGTTCAGCACAACAAAGGACTTGGGGGTGGCATTGCACTTTCCCCTTCAAAGAAGTGTCTGGTGCAAAGGCATGAACCAGTTATGCTAGCAATGCCTCGTGGTTGCATAAGCAAATCAGGTCAGTGCCCAGAGAAATATGACAACAATTATTTTCTTATACCAATCCGTAAGAGCTTTTGGCAAGAGAAAGTCTGCACCATCAAGCTGGAGTCCCATGAACTCATACCTGCGAAGACAGAGTCAGTTTTCCAATATGCTTTGAGATTTGGCCGTGAACAGAATAAAAATTAAGTAGGCACAGGTACTTCCTTACTGCAGTGGTCTGTCTCTTCAGTTTTCACAGTCAGTTCTCAATTACTGCCTCACCAAGGCTTGTTTTTTTATTTATTTTTTCCCCTAAGGGTGTATTCCTTTTGAAACTTTAATACTAGAGCAAAGAGTGAACACTGCACATAAGACTGCTTATGAGAAAGGCAAAAGTAAGATTTCACCCTGGAATCTTCTTTCAATGGTGCAATTAAACACAGGCTTCCTGGAATACTGCAGCAAGCAATAGGAAGTTTAACTCAGCTTTCTGTTCTAAAGGCCCTTGATTTTACCTTTACTGCTATTTCCATATGCAGCTGGGAATTCAGACTTTCTTCTGTTTCCCACTGCAATTTTCCAGCAGAGAATTCTTCGTCCTCTTCTGCTTCATTATCACTGATCTCATCCTGCTCTTCCTGCTCAGGAACCTCTTCATCTTGCCTGTTAAGAACAGCTTCTGTTACTGAACTGGTTTGTTTTGTACAAAACTCAGGTGTTCCAGCAGTGAGTTACTTCCTGGAAGCTGCGGAACAGAAACTCATCCCCAAGACAGCCAGCTGTACCCAACAGGTCCTGTAGCCACTGAGATTGCACACACACAGCTTTAGATGGAAATAAAACTGGAGGGGAGCTGCACCAGAGGACAACAATCGGAGCCAAAACCTTCATAGAGGATCTTGCTTTAAATGAAGGAAGTTCAGGGTTCAACCACGCGGTCTGAGCATAAGATGGGTACGTCTCTCAGGATGCAATTAATCTTAATTTAAAAAGTGATACTGGACAAAACTGACACATTGTTTGAAAATCCTTTCCAGCTCCTCTGAACTCACTGCTTGCTTCTCCGTCAAATCCATCAGTCAGGATTGCTTTTCATTTCAAATGTTAGGCTGCATTACTACAATCTGAATCTGACCCACATAAACAAGAACCAAAACTAACAGCGAAGCAAAGCCTTGCACCATACAGTGGAACTTTCACAAGGTCCACAAAACATTGTAAAAATAACAGAATGAGCATAGTGCTCTTGTCTCTACTTTTAGAATTTATCAGCTTTAGTCCCATTTCCCAAGTACAACCTTTAGAAAAGAAGACATAGAAATGTAACTGAAGCAGAAAGAAGCAGATTCCCATAGCTCTATAATCTACTTCTTTCTCCACACATCACCTGTCAGGTCTTGAATCCCCAAATGCTCGGATAATCCCATGACACTAAGAGGCAGTGGGACGCTACCTACCAGCTCTCTCCACTAGTTAAAGTGCTTCTGCTTTCCTCCAGTTTCTTCTCCACAGCTTCCAGTTCAACAGCTGTCTGCTCTAATAGTGCTGATACGGAGTCCTGAGGAGAACAAGAGGCTTCTTTTAAAGATACTACTCACCCAAACTGCAGAATACCCAGCCTTCTTGGCCACAACAGCCCCCACCAGCCTTCTTGTAGTGGCAGAGCTGTAACCTCTAAACCCACATCGCTCAAGCAGCTTATTACACATACAGTGCATAGTCAAGCCTGTGTGAGGGCTCCCCTCAGTTATGCTAGCAGTACAGCATGCGTGCAGATACTAGCCTGAGAACACTGCATGCCATGCACATACACGGGTTAAGCCTGTGTTTTGACTTGTTCAGCAAGTTTACTGCAGCAAAGTGAATTATCTAGTGGGAAGAAAGGCAAGAGCTCACACATCACTTAGAGCAGACCACATACCATATCCCTCAGCTTCAATGAGGAGCAGATTTCAATATATATTTAGCCCAGGACAAGGGCATATCTGTAATCAATATATTATTTTGCTGCACTCAACGTCCTCACAGTTATAAATATAAACTGAACAGACTTCACTTCTTGTCTACTGCATCAGTC
Organism: Heteronetta atricapilla; assembly: GCA_011075105.1. NCBI lineage: Eukaryota > Metazoa > Chordata > Aves > Anseriformes > Anatidae > Heteronetta > Heteronetta atricapilla. The sequence goes on along the minus strand of CM021743.1, from coordinate 4,476,134 downwards.
CTTCACCCACCTAAACAGTACTAATGAGAGGGTTTGTAAGAGATTTCTCAGGTTTAAGCAGTTGTTCTTACTGTTTTGTCAGTGCAGAGTATTTCAGAATGAATGTTTCCTTGTTTACTTTTCCTATTTTGCTTCTGCAGATACTTGTAACTAAGGAGGTTATACCAACGGGTTGATTTCTCTCCGGATCTACATATTTCAGCAAGGCTAATTTGTGCTCCACCCTATTGAGAGGAGAAAAAACAATTTCAGTACACTATTAAATGAACCAGTACCACACCAGTAATAAGAGATGAGAGCAAAAAGCCAGGACTACCCGAGTTTGGCAAGTTCATCAAAAGAAAAGTTGCCCTGTTTATCCCCATTTCAAGAGCATGTGAGAAGTTGCTCTAGTAAAGCTTTATGCTTAATTATTTTTAACATTGTGTAGGGCTTCCAATCCAAGTATCAAGTGATTCATTACAGGTCCTGTGTTCGAGTATGAAGGAGTACGAACAGTCCTGCTACAGCTGGAACAACTTACAGCCACAGCTTAAAAGAAAAAAAGAGAAAAGAACAGAAAGAGACTCCCTCTCAAGAAACCTGCAATGCTGACAAAAAGAAATTACTGTTTCAGACTGAGATGCTTTAGCTTTTTATATTGATTCCTCTTCATCTGCCTTCTCAGCTTTTACTGCCTTACATTTACTACACACATCCTGACAGATCAACAACATAAATAAAGCCATTTTGCAATTTGTTTAATCAATGTCTTGAGCAGACTCCACCTCACCAGCTTCAGTCTGGTGGACAGCATACTGAGCACTCCTTTCAGGAGCTCGGGTACCGTGGGACAGTACAGGCTGCCAGACTGGGAAGCCCCATTTGGAAAACAGGCGCTTCCTTGAACCCAGATGTGCTTTGCAAGGCAGATGAAGAAGTGCAGAAGCATCATGAAGCATGTATCTCCTCTGGCCAAGGGAGATGCTACGGAACACATGCAGGAGAAAATACGAACTTTTACGGAAAAGTTTCAGGTTTTCTTATACCCCAGTTCAACACACCTGACTCATGTTCTGGAGTACATTACTCCAGAAACAAATCCATTTCTATCGAGTTCTCCAGTTAGCACTGAACACAAAAGCTGTTCTAACGATAGGGGTTCAGGTGTCTATGGAAATACTAGCACTCATAAAACTATACCTCTGGATTTTCATAGCGCAGCTTCGTAGCAGCTTTAAAATATATGTATTAATTTACATTCTACAGTGGATTCAAAAATCCTATAAGAAGTCCATTCTCAATTACAGTGCAAAAAATGTTTTCAAAAGGAGGAAAAATAGGCAAGGGTTTCACATTATATCATGAGAGTAGAGAAATCTAGTAGCCAGTGACAAAGTTACCAAGTTCTGTAACAAAACATGTATCTAATGAATATTCTTTGCAATAGTGATTTTAATAGAAAAACCTGTCTGGAGAAATATCATAGCTAAGGATTATCAAGAAAAAAAATCAGAGAAATTGGCACACTTCGTTGTTTAAAATGTTGTCCAATTCAAAAGAGAAAACAAGTGGACCAAAGATACTAAAATAGAGATTAATACTAACCAAACATTCTTCAAGGTGAGACTTATCTACAGTGCAAACATCAACTCTTAAAGTCTTCTGGCGTAAAGCCGGGTAAGAGATAGAAACCCAGAACGCTTCATTGTACGTAAGATTGTCTGAAGCTTCCACTGGTCTTGTGCGAAACAAGCAGCTTGTGCTTTCTGAACAGGGCAGGACAGCCACACGAATGTTCCTAGGGAAAAACCAACACACTGCAGTCAGTACTCCTGTACAAGTCCGCTGTCACCTCCATTGCAAGAGCTCCATAAATCTGTAAGTGAAATTCACCCTACGCACTCTGAACATGACTGTCCTATCCTACTCTTTGGAATATCAGTCAACTGAGGAAAAAGGCCTATCTCCCCACAAAATCAGAGACATATGGAGCTACCAGTTGCTGTGGGCTTCATCTCTCTGAATCTTGTAATGGAACATCAGGGGATTGTTTTTGCATAGTTGTTTACGTCTGCACAACTTGTCACTAACAAGCAACTTATGTGCTAACAATAGTTTTCTCAGGTAAAAGCAACAATGCAAAAATCCATCAAGCTTATGTCAGTTTACTCAGCACACAGTTGAATTCAAAAACTCTGCCTGGAATGAATCTAGTAGAAGTCATACTATGCATTTCCCTAAACATGCATGTGTTTGTGTCCAAGGATGAGTTCTGCAGCAGAACGAGTGCCCTCTCTCCACTTGACACAATTGTTCTGGACACTGCTGGAGCTAAGAATCTCGCTTGTTGGTGCTAATTCCAACAAGCCTAACTTCCAGTTCAAAAATATGTGCCTTGGAGGAAAAACATGCATCTTATTTCAGTTTGAATGTACGAGCTCATAAATGAAGTGATACAATAAAATTTAGAAGCATTTCAGAAGAGGTATTTTTTGGTGTGTGTGAAAAAAAATCAACATCTGTTTAGCTCTCACAAGAATCAAATAAGTGTTTCAAGCACGTTTATTTCATCCACTTACACTTTTTGATCCTGTTGTGACAGCAGTGCTTGAACATTACTCAGCTGGATGACCAGTATTGCAAATTGTTTATTTCTCTCATCATATCTGAATTGAAAAGACAAAAAAGCATTAGTATTAGGGAAATCTGTCACAGACTCCACGAATGAGTATTCCACTTATTTCATCAGTCCAGGCAAATAGCATTAAGTATATACAAACAAAACTATAATGGAAATACAGCTCACCTATAGCTTAAAACAAAAGCAGTTTCATATTGCATGACATTTTGCTACCAGAGCATACAGAAGAATTTAGGAATTGATACAAACAATAGACTAGAGGTCTAACCTAATACAGATGGCTATTTCTGGAATCTAGGTAAATTGTTAACTAAAACCTTTTCAAAGGCCTTATATAATGACTGTAATATAAAAAATGTTGCATATACAAATACTTGAAGTACAGCAAAGATGTTATGGGTAAGCATTGTTTTACCATTGATGGCCATGACAAAACACTTTTGCACTATTTTTTTGAGAGCATCTCTGAAAGCCACCTGTACCCTGGGCTGCACCAACAGCAGCGAGGGCAGCAGGTGAGGAAGGGGACTGTGCCCCTCTGCTCTGCTCTTGTGGGACCCCAGCTGCAGCCTGCGCTCAGCTCTGGGACTCAGCACAAGGCCATCAAGATGATCAGGGGGCTGGAGCACCTTCCTGTGAAGTCATGCAAAGGGATTTAGGGTTGTTGAGCCCAAAGAAGAGAAGGCTCCAGGAAGATATCACAGCAGCCTGCCAGTGCTGAAGAGGACTACAGAAAAGCCGGGGAGGGACTTGATCAGGGAGTAGAGCAATAGGACAGAGCAACGGTTTTGAACTGTAAGAGGGTAAATTTAGATTAGATATAAGGAAGAAATTCTTCACTCAGATGGTGGTGAGGCACTGGAAGCGGTTGCCCAGAGAAGCTGTGGATGCCCTGTCCCTGGAAGTGTTCGAGGCCAGACTGGATGGGGCCTTGGGCAGCCCGGGCTGGTGGGAGGTGTCCCTGCCCATGGCAGGGGGTTGGAACTGGGTGATCCTTAAGGGTACCTTCCAACCCCATTCATTCTATGGCTCTACAGTTTTTCTCAATTCACACATCTCCTATTGAGTCTATTAAGAACAATGTCTCCATGCCTACCTTCCTATGCCTTACGGGCTACTTGTGGGATTCAGGTGTGCCAAGGAGTACCAGTTACCACCACCAGCTTTTCCCCCACAAGCTGCATGCTCAAGGAGTCAAAGCCAGAAAAATGGTTTCCCCAGCCCAGCAGTGCCAGTGTTGCAATTGTTGATCTGCAGTGTCATAACACACTATCACCAATTGATTTCCACTGACATGTAAAGGGGCCAAAGACCTCCCAGAGATGAGTGCAATTCCCACTTGCAGCGTCCCTTTATGCATCAGTTAGCAAATACCAATGGGATATGATAAATAGAATAAGAAAACAGGATGAAGCAGTCTTAAATCATTCTTTCAATTAGAAGGAAAATACAATAAAAATGTGTCGTGTTTACCTCATTGCAATTTGCACTTTAGCTGTCCCAACTCCTTCTGTATCATCACTGTCAAACACCACCACTTCTGACACACATGGTCTGAAAGAAAAGAAAGGCAATTAAGGACTTGATTGAAGAGCTAGCATTAAGGCAATACAAGATTTTTTCCCCTCCATTCAGGATTCAGGCATACAGATTTTGTAAAATTAGCAGCTAAAAGAAAGCCCATTTACTAAGTTCAATCATCCTTAGAGGTATGTATTGCAGTCCTTATCAGCAGAAAGTCATATGCCTTCCCCTTTCACTGCCAAAAAAAGCCACATGACAGGTTGTACAGAATAAGGTAGGGAGGACTTTTAAAGGGTTCCCTTGACTGGATTTTAGTTAAGACAGCTGACTGCCCAGAAACAAAAATAAGACTTAACAGCTACAATCCCATCTTGCACTGTGACAGCAAAAATTCTCAGCTTTGATTAGATTTAAGTCATTCCTTTGTTTCTTTAACAAATCAAACTTCCCTAAGCACATGAAAAGCAACAGAATACACTGATTGCTCGTCTTTAAAACAGCCCTAATTTTTCCTCCCGATTCCTCCCCCAAAGTTTTACGCACTGAAAGTCCCAACAACTACATTCATCACCTAATTGACTCAGACTATGCTGTAGCATGTTAAAACAGGATTAGCATTTCTTTCTAAGTATTTCCCATATTACTTGGCACTCTTCTGCATTTCATTACGTTACATCTATAGAGGACAAACGTGTTGCTCATCCTACCCTCACTATTTATCATAGGCATCAAAATGATACTACAGCCCTTTACAAAGGTTGCCAAGTCAACAACCCAAACATTAAGTAACGTAAGACGTGCGGGTGCATGGGATGCATTCTCCCCTTGTGTCTCACACTATCCCTCCCTCCCCCTGCCGCAGAGCTCCCCGTCCCATCGAGGGGACACAAGGACCCTAAGACACCTCATTGTGCGATTGTCTGACTTGAGGCCACGAGGTCTGATTTACAAAGAGCTGCGCATTCTTGTCGAAGGGAACAGTGCTGTAAATATAAAATGTTACTCATCGCTCTGGAGAATTAACAAAGATAATGGGCAGGGGGGATAAGATGACCTGGTTTTCACCTCTACAGTCACATCGTGCAATGAAAGGACCCATAATTTACCTCAGTGCCACTAAAAACGGTAGGAAAACAAACTGCAGATGCAGTCAAAACAGGTATCAATAAGAACAGTACCTTTCAGTTCAGTTTTTGTCAAACCACTCTGGAAAGCTTTAGCACGTGGTAAGGGGATCCAGAGCCCCAGGAGGAGCAATAATGCATGGATCATTCTTAAGCTAGGCACTGAGAGAGAAAACCCTACAGAAGTGATGTATTGGATCCAAGCACTGCGGTACAGGCACAGCTGCGAGGTGGTTCAAGGTGCTTCTGCTTTCTTCCTCAAAAACATCCGCAAGTCCTGTTATGCTGACTGAAGGCTGTCACTGACACCAGCACGGCTGGCTGGCAGGAGGGGAACGTGACACCTGCCAGATGGCTCTCTGCTAACGCAGTCACAGCTTACCAGCACCTTCAGAAACAGATTGACTGTTCAAACAGTTCCCCGTGAAGAGAGGAGTGACAACCTTGTTCTCAGCTACTTGTACAATGGCACAAATGGGTCATTTTCATCATCAAATTCAACCTGCTTATAGTTTTTTTTTTTTAATATTATGAAGTCTGAGATTGAGAACCTTAGCCACCAATCCCTCCGCCCAGAAAAAAAAACAAAAACAACAAATCCAGCATTATTCCAGCTGACTCCAGTGTGCAAAGCTGAATTAGCATCTTTCTAGAGAAAGATCTGATGTCTACCTTTGCACAGATGCCTCATACACCCCGCTATCTCCAGCAACAGATTCATCAGACACTGCAGCTGACACACACGCCACCTTCAGTGTCGTCCCTCCAGCTGTATTTACACCTATCAGAAAAGCACAGAGGAAAACCAAAAAAACAGGTGTTAATGAAAATGCACAGCGTGGATCAGAAGCAGCTTTTTTTTCTCACCCTCCCCTTCAATTTCATTTCTTTCCCCGCCCCAGTATTGTTAAGCAACAGCACATTTCTGAACGCAGAGCGGACAAAGGCCGGGTGAACTGTGCTCATCAGCCAGCGCTGAGTTAGTGCTGCAGGAGAACACCAGGCTGCCCTGGAGAACACATGGCTCTGAGACAACGAGAGGAGCAGCACACGTGGCAGCGGGGGGAGCGGGGTTTCACTGCACAGCCCATGCCCATTTAGTACCTGGGTCGTGCAGCAGAGTGCCCACGATGGAAGCTATGCTGTGCTGGCTGCGTTACCCTGCTGCCCCAGGTATCTCTGCAGGTCCTCGCAGGAGAGGCTGCGAAGCATTCCAAGGGCAGGGAGGTACCCAGACAAAAAGGGCAAGGTGTAGAAGAAACAGAGCTTCTGAACTCCAATAAAGTTATAAATTATTAACCAATAAAACAGCTTCTATTGCAAGCCAGCCTTAAGCAGGTACTAGTTCTTCTGGTCCTACTACCACAGACAAAAGCAAGGAAGGCAAATAGTAGTGACTGAGCCCTGGCCAGAAAGGGATTATGTGAGAGGTATAACCCACCTGGAGAGCTTACACCAAGGTCAGCTTCAAGGAGGGGAACAAGGAAGAAATACGCCCCTCTACCCATGAACCAAAAACGTTAGCATACAAAGGCCAGAACATAGGTCTGGAAAGACCGGGTTAACTACATGAACATGGGGAGAAAGATCACAGGATTCGAAGTAGCAGCCACACACAGAAAAGTATGGGGAAGAAGATGGGGAAGAGAAATGGAAAAGCTGAATAAGAGTTTTGCACAGGGAATTTAAGGAGGAGTCACTTCTCCCTGGTAGCTGAGGACAGGACACACAGGAATGGCATAAAGCTGCACCAGGGGAGGTTCAGACTGGACATTAGGAAAAACCTCTTTGCTGTGAGGGTGGTCAAACACTGGAACAGGCTTTCTGGAGTGGTGGTTGATGCCCAATGTCCATCAGTGTTCAAGAGGCATTTGGACAATGCCCTCATTAATATCATTTACCTTTTGGTTAGCCCTGGAGAAGTCAGGCGGTTGGACTAGATGATCGTGGAAGGTCTCTTCCAACTGAACTATTCTATTTTATGTCTTGTAATACAAAACAGGGAAAGATATGCACTAGGAACTTTTGCAAATTTTGCATCTTATCACTTGAACCATCATATTTCTGCGGATAGATGCGTCAGCCATGAGCCTGGAGGACCCAAGGTGCCAAGCAAGCACTGGGGCATACCCAGCTCTTCCCTTGACCTCTTCCCAGGGCTTTGGGATGCCTGCTCTGCAGGAGAGGATGTGCCATGCTGTCATGCTGGGAGCGACCCTAACCCCACAGCAGAAATCTAGCAATGTGCTCCTCTCCAAGGGTTTTTCACCTTTTTAAAGAGGCCCCTCTTTTCTGTAGCCTTAGGGAACCACATTCCCCTGAACTGATATATGGTTTCCATCCTACATTTTCTTTATTACAAAGCAGATTTTCGTTTTGCACCCAGTTACATTCAGCCCTATGATTAAAAACAGATTTGAAAAGCATTGATGCAAGAAGTGTGCAAGCTCCATACAGGATTGCAGAATGACACAAGGACTTGTTCTCCAGGTAACAGCAGGGGGTGCTGCATGTAACACCAATACACGCTGCTCACGGCGCCCGCAGTTGGGGCCAGTTCACCCTTCCCTGTGGGCAGCCCCACTGAAGGATGTTTCTCTCTCCGAATGCCCATGGAGCTGCTGGACACAAATAAACACCCAGACATTCTTCCCATAGGTCAAACCACAATGAATAAAACTTAGCATTTGTAACGCAATAGGTCAGTCGTTAATTGAAAGTAATGGATACATTTCATACTGGCACTCCATTTGATCTGTTCTTCCTGTGCTTGTGTGCTAGGGCCGAGCCCACACTCCCCACACCCTGGCCCATGCTGGAGGCACATGAGCAGGCTCTGAACGTTTCTTCTTTCATCAGCACTGCTTTGAACCCCTTATTCTCTGGTTCCAACATGAAAAGCATTTCTTCCCTGCCGGCTGGCTGTCTGGTTGTTTGAGGTTTACAAACTGCTCCCAGAAATGCCAATCCAGGAATCTTTTCATATTAAGCTCCTTTATTAAGGAGAATGCCGCAAATCGGTCTCCGTACACTTAAGCTCTTTTTCTCCTTCGATTACCAATGCTGTTTAATCACTTCAACCCAGAAAAGCCTTCGTTTTTGGTCACTTCACCAAATACCTTGCGGCCACGGGGAGCAAATGAATCCTCTCAGCTCCCTGATACAGGCTGCTGCTCCTTGGGCAAGTTTCCCATCTGTAATGGAGTTGCCATTGCTCCTTTTCCAGCCTCTGTCTTACTTAATAGCTTTGCAATTAAAGAAGCTTAAGCATAACACTACCAGAGGGTGCCCTTTTCGTTTTTGGCTGTTTTCTGTTACCTTTTCAGTGACAACTTGGCCCAGGTGGCAGGAGACCCCGGCACAGGCCTGCTCGCTGCCCAGCAAACCCAGCCCAGCCCTGTCAGCTTCCAAGGGCTGGAAACTCAGGCATGGTCACGGGCAGGACAAGTCTTCAAGGGAAAGGGGGAGAGCTGCTGGGGAGGGGAAGGCACCACCTGCAGCACCGAGCCTAACCCGGTCTGCTCAGGCCGCACTGATGGCATCCTGGGGGCACCAGAAGCAGAGCAGGAAACGTCAACAGCGAAAGGGCCTGCTGTTTTATGCAGGTGCTAAAATGGTAACAAACAGCAGAAAGAAGCTGATGGGTACGGAGATGCCTGCTGGGGCATCACAGAAGCAGAGAGCTTCGTTATGTGGAGGTTCAGCTCCAGCCCTCAGCTCTGAGATACGGGAAATCCTGCAGGAAAAGGCTCCTGAAGACAACTGGAACCTGCTGCTTCTGGTTTGGCCAGACACACTGAGAAAGCTGCTGGCAGGATTTTGACACATCTTTACCCCAGTCAAAAACTGGAAATACCACAGATGCACAAAACGGCAGAAATACCATGGGGACATATACATCACAATGTCAAAGTGTAACCTGAAAGAAGATTAATGGGTTCCCTGAAAATGACTCAACACACATCCATCTTTTTTCCTCCTTACATTTTTTGCAAGGGACTTGAAGCTCAGCACTGGAAGGCTTACACATACACACTAAACCTGAAACTATTTTGTGTGGCTAATAAATGCAGAAATGTGGGTTTCCTGGTTTAAGTCTGTCTCTAAAGATTGTCAAACTAAAAAGCAAGTTTACGGAAGAGTTCCGAACTGATTCAACTCTATTCTATATTCCCAAACAGGGTGGTAATTTTTGCGACATTGTTCCACCATTTTGGTTCATTCAAATGAAGAACTTCAAGATTTCATTTCCTGCCACTTCCCTTCCATGGCCTCTCACTGATACACCATGACGTGGGCTTGACAATACATGCTGTGAACTGGCCTAATACCTGTGCCACTTCCACAAAGAGCATCAGATACCACCAGACTCCAAATTTTGCTAGTAGCTTCACCTATATCACTCAAATAGGAGAGTAAACCTTACTTTTGCTTCAGAAGTAGCAGGATTTTTTTTTTTTTTAAACAAAAAGCAAATCCTTCAGATCTATACTGTTCAGCTCTACTTACAAGAACACGTGAGCATGCTTTTGCCATGAGGCCAATGACTAACCACACCAGATCCAGGCACCTCATTTCGGGTGTTACACTGCTGAACTGCGTACAAAATGCCTCAGAAGTAAAATCTCATCTCATTATTGCCCTGATATAAACCACTTATGGTGATTATTTTGTCTGCTGACTGGGTAACAGTAATAATCACTTAATCTGCTTAACACCTTAGCTTTCACTTTAACAGCCTTGACAAATTTTGAAGAGCTAAAAAGGTTAAAACTAATCAGCATCCAGTTCTAATAGGAACGATTACTGTTTCCTGCTCATTTCTATAATACCTCTTGCTTGTAGGAAAATGGTAACTTAAGGGGGAAGCTCTGCAGTCATGTCTTTTATTGTAGTTTAAATAGCATCAGCTTTTCTAACAACACCCCTTACAGAAAGGAGTGATAACATGGTGCTAGTTCCCTTTATTCACATGGGCTATTTTATAACCCCGTGAAAAAATGAAAAAGCTGAACTGCCATTTCATACTTCTGTAGCATGCAAGTTCACGTTCCACACTTCTTCACTACTTACAACTCGAGCCACTTCAACCGCCCCCATTGGGTTTAACCTAACTGCAGTCACACCGGCTTCTGACGGGCCCTGGCATGATGACATCAACTGCTTTCTCCTGCTTTCCATCCACTTCAGCAGGGCCATCACACTAAAACTGGATAAACATTTCCCTCCCACCAATAAGCCATATGCATGCATCAGAACATCCACTCTCTCTAAATGTCTTATTTTATCATGATTACAATCCAAACACGCTTTTGTTGCTAAGAGACCATCCCCCTCAAACTAGCAGAAATTCATCACAGCCTTGACATGTCTGCTCATCTGAAGTTAATGAATTCATTGCCACTGATTTACCGGGAACCAAAGCAAGATGTCATGTATGCTGAAGTGGCAAGGAAGGATTTTTATTCACTTCTGTTAACTGTTAGGCTGAATGGTTTTCACGGTCTTGCTCAGAGCCTTGGCCCAAAAGTTTCTGTCAATATGGCATTATGTACGTCTCAATTGCAGACCCAAGACGCCACATGACATTCTGAGTAGTTAAGTACCTAATTAATACACACTTCCCACTACAACCATTTATATTTTCACACAAAAACCCTGTAATTTGCGTACACAAGTATGCTAAAAACAACATGGTCTTCTGAATAACTCATCAGATCAGCAGTACTTTGTGTGCAAGTTAAAATACCAACCCTTCCTCCCAGGTGGGGTAGGACGTACAATTAAATACTTTGTAACACATATCAAAATGAGTCGGCTTTAGCAATACTTGCTTCTTAATACTTTATAAGCTACATTAAAAATAAATCATGCATGCAAATATTTTGTTATCATACCTTGACCTAGATGTTTATCTCCTGCTCTAGGCTCTTCCAGTCTACAGTTGCCACTCCCACTGTGTAGGGTGAGTTCTGAAAGGTTTGTACTTATCTCTGTATCATCAAAATCCATATGGCTTGAAAAGGCATCACCTGTAAGGAGTGGGTCTATCACCAGCGGAGAGCAAGGTGGAGATGGAGAAGAGAGGGATGACCTTGGAGATAGTGAGGTCATGGATTTTGGAGTACCAGACAACGACCTCAGAGCCTGTATGCGGCTGGTGGCATCTGCTTTGTGAGTTTTTGCTACTTCATTTTCATGAATAGTGGTGATACAGCCTGATGGCCTAAATCCTGTGGCTCCTTCCAAGAGCAAGTCAATTTTGTTTTGATAGTCTGAGTCCAGTTGCTCCAACTGCTCCAGGTGCTCGTAGTAGAGGTCAGTGAAACTGGCAGAAGTGGATGAATCCTGGCTGGAAGTCGCAAGAGATCCTCTGCTAGATGCAAGGGAACCAGGACTGCTACTCGAGGAGAGGGAAAGCATGCTGGTGGAGAGACTGAAGGAGACAAGTCAAAAAACAGTTACACCTCTCTCTTGATATTTAAGACACTGCAGTATCACCAAGGCTCCAAGCCCACACAGTACATTGTGCTTTGTCAGCTCAGGCTGTGTGTGTTAGTCCCCATAACAGTCCAGACTCACATTCTATGCAGTGGAAAAGTTAGGCCACTTTTTAATAAAAATAAGAGTTTATCCACATTTTTCAGCTCACCATTATCAATCTCCCAAGAGCCTTTGTATAGCGAAAGCAACACTAAAACAGTTTTAAAGCAATCGAAAATTAGTGACAACATTATCCTCCCACTTCTGTCTGGAAAAATCAGTGGTTGCCGTTAATCTCCAAAGCAGACCACAAAAACAGGAAGGTTCATGCACACAGATGGAGTTACTGCAGCTCTGTCTGTACAGAGGAAAGCTTGTATTTAGCTCAATCTCAGACCCCAACTCAAAAGGGTCATATCACAACTGCTTAGAACTGGCCTTCACAACAGACAGCAGATACAAGAAAATTCAAAGGATTTACCCATGTGACAGGCTGCTTCTCAGCATTTAGGGCCACAAGAACAATGAAAGAAGTTTGGGCTGGACTATGAAATCAGTTCTCACAAACTATTTATCCCTAGAGATCTAGTTTAGAGATCTGACAGTGAAATTAGTTTTAAACAAGTGCTTAGTCCTCTAGCACTGACTACATATATCATCCTTAGAAATTCCATTTAAACCAATTCTATTGCTCCAGATATTAAATATTTCACTCATTGATTGGTTAAAGATCCGTAATGCTCACTTCACATATAGATTAGCTATTAAAACTATCCTCCATATGTACAAGTGGTTTAAGTTGCCTCACTGAAAAATAGCGAGGATGTTAATAAGATCAATTAATCTTATAAATAAAATAGTTGTTATTAATAAAATAAATATATTAACTAAATATTTTATAAATAAAATAGATGTTAATAAGATAATACATTATTTATGGGAAAAAGCTAGAAGCTTTATCAAAAAATTATGCCTACGGCCTTACAAGAATTCAGAAAAATTTTGGCACAAAATGCCTTCATTTGTATGACAGATGTGTAGTGCATCACATTTGTTAAAAAAAGCTTTGGTGAAATGTGACAATTGAAACACGATAAATGTATTTGCATCTTGGCAGTATACATACATCTGTCCAGGACCAACAAACTTAAAACTCTTAAATGCTTCAGTACTGAAAGGGAGTGTTTTGTTGTTGTTGTTTTAACATAAGCTTTTCCCCAACCAACTGGGCTCAACTTCATTTTGTGCATACCTTTGAATGGCAGACGTTTGGCATTATGGGGTTAATAGCAAAGGCTTATTTTATGAAGGTGCATGCCAAGAATGCTGGGCACATAGTTAGGAAAAAAATTAGTTTCACATGCTTCTCAGTCACCTCAAAAGATCCCTGATCAGCCAAAAGACACCAAAGTATGATGCAGTTCTACTGCACAAGAACATCACAGATAGCTGTTCTCCATGTTGGCTTATTTACATCAGTCTTGCACTATCATTTTTTTTCCAATCTTTTCGGTATCATCTTCATAAAATGAAACAGTCCAAGGGGAACAAAAGCTATAAACAGAGTAAGTTCAGTACAGATAGGAAAAACCTCAACCAAACAAAAACCACACCAAACACTTCCTAATCTAAAGGCTGAAGATATGGCTGCAGCTGAAGAAGGTTCGGCCTTACTGTTTACAGTCATGTATTTATCTTTAAAAACAGCAACTCCACGCTCTTCCAAGAACTCCAGCCTGAATAATCACATCACACTATGACTGCAGAAATATTTCTATATACCACGTGAATCACAAAAGATTCATGGATATCACAATACATTGTCCACATGGCAAGCAACAGCATACTCGGAATTAATTCCAAGAAATATTGTGACATATGACATATATTACTAAGATTAATTTCATTTGCTGTACGAGTACTAAGCTGTCTTTAACATACTTTATTAATAAAATACTACAGTACTTCAAACATTCAGAAAAAATATCACACCTTAGCTACTGAACTGTTACACGTCCAAAACAAAAGGGATTGCTGAAACTCATTCTGTTGTCAGAGGCACAAAGTCCCATTCTGACCAACCTATCTAAATGGGGTGGGACATATTAACCTCAAGGTTTCTCTTTCTACTAACTACCTAGGGATCTTAGGTGACTACTATAAACAAAAGGCCTTTTACATCAGTCATCTGGGAGATAAAGCTGTTAGAGAAATGGCAGTTACGTTATGTGCAGTTAAAGAACCCATAGCTTCTGTAGGAAGTTATGTACCTTTTCAGCTGGGTGTGTAACATTGCAACTAACCGCGTTGTTTCTTCCAGTTCTCGGATTAGCTGGTTTCTTTTGCTATTCAACTTCAATCTAAGAGGAAAGAAAAGAAGAGATCTAAAGTACCATTTACAATTTAAAATGAAGAGCAAAGGCAAGTACTATTCCTTCCACGAAATCCTACTGAAGTCAACGAGAACACACAGTACAAAGTGGAACAGAATTCAGACAAGATGCACAGGTGTTTACCAAGATGCGTAACTCAATCCTGAAAACACTCACAACAGGGAAGAGAATTAAAGATACTGCTATGGAGGTTGATGTTTCTAGAATCAGGCCTCACTAGAAGTGCGAGGGATGCTGCTTGATGCACTACTGTGTTGTTATATTTACTCTGCTAATAAAGGTGTAATGCTTTCATTTGCTTTCAGTAAGGTCCATAAATGATTAAGGTTTGTATGACTTAGTTTATAACCATCTCATTATGGCTTTATGTGAATTAAAGGACTTCAACAACATGTCAGTTTTATTTCACACCTGGACTGGTTTAAGACAAAACATGTGCAGTTAGGTGCTGGCTCTCTAACCAGGCCTTCAGGCAAGAAATCCTTCCACATAAACAACCTGTTTCTTGGGTGCACTTGTACATGTGATATTCCTAAAAATCAAATGACAGCGTTCATCTTACAGCAATATAAAAATATCTTTTGAAGCATAGATTTTTCAAGGCTGGTAAAAATCTCGTAGTTGAGACTTCTGAGACACCTAGAATTTTTCCAGTATGATAAAACCATGAAAAATCCACATAGGAAACGTGTAGTTTGGATACTGAGCATGCAGAATAAATGAATACAGAGACACAGAAAACGAATGCAACACACTTATCCCATATAAATTGAAGAGCCTCCAGCTAGAAGTAGCATTGCCGTAGCCACTGCAAAGCAGCAGCAAATGCCCAATACAATATTCAACCTCAGCGTATGTTCCCAGGAGACCTCCTACTGCAACAAGCAAAATTAGGGTGAATACTTGTGTTTCTTTCAGCTAGTTCAGTTTTACAGGATAGTCCACGCAACACCCACAGGCCTGTCAACTATCAGTTCCTACAGCAGTCATATACAAGGATGCTTAGAACAAACACTATTTTTTTTAAATTTAAAATTCCATCTGTTAACATTTACCAAGCTCCAGACTGCAAAGCAACCGTAGAAGCTGCTGTGAGGAGCTGGCTGAATACAGGAACAGCATAGTAACCTGACCTATTTTGAGCATTTCTTATTTTCATACAGGATCCATTTGTAGAAAAGGTGCCCCAACAACCCTTCCCCTCTTGGGGATTACCGACTGCAGTCGATTTCTTTTGGGAGATGGTTACAGAACCAGCCTTACAGAAGTCAGAGTGCACTGCTATTAGCATTCAGGCAGGAGACGATGCTGCTTGCTCCTGATCATCTCTTGCCCAATGATGCAAGCTCAGTAACCTACCTCTCTGTTAATGCTTTGCTTTGAGTGTCTCTAGCAGCTTGAAGGTCTTCCTCTAATCGTCTTCTCTCTGTCTCCAGTCTCTCCACCTCCCCTCGAGTCCATTTTCTGGGACTAATAAATCGCATTTCTTTCAAGAGCTCCTCTTTCTCATTAATTAATATTAGACGATCCCGCTCAGAATCCAGCACTCCAGGCCAGGCCTCACTGTCAAGCTTAGCCAGTTGTATCTTCAGGTTTGCTATTCTGCAGCAAGAAGGAAAAAAATGCAAGCAGTTATTTCACGAGGAGTGTCCTAGCTACTGCTCAACATACACATGAAGATGTACCATGACTAACCACACCTTCCACGGCCCTGAAGAAGGATCTTCAGCTCCAGGACAACTAATCTCACCCTTTGTCACCTTTATGAGGGCGCAGTCAAGTAAAGCACTGCCAGGAGGCTGACATGCATAAATGGGATTTTAACTCAGGTTTGCAGCCAATGGAAAGCCAAGTCCCTAGTTAACCTGCAGCTTCTACCAGTCAAGGAATAGCAAAATAGAAATTGTGGATCTAAAACAGTCTGTCAGACACACTAAAGAGATGTTTCACATGCCTTAATGACCTCATACTACTTATTGTGGAGAGTATCACATGGTATGTATCTGATCTTTTATCAGGTTTATGGAAGAGAATTCTACACTCCCTGCACAGAATCCAGATAAGCTGAGAAAGACCACTGGTTACTCAAAAAATTAGAAACAAATTCTATCTTTACAATGAGGAAGTTCATCACATGCATGCTGCTACTACTAGAAGAATCCAACCATAGGCTGAGCTTTCTGGACATATTAAAGAGCTAGGCTACTTCTGGCACACTGGGGACCTGAGGATGTGAGAAGTTAGAGGGATTACAATCCTACCTAAATCCAGAGTCACTTGTTTGCATGAATGTAAAGTCTATGTTGATTTGAGGTATCATCCCAGACTGCAGTTCAGTCAGTGTCACTAATCCTTCAGCATCATACCACGTTATCTCAAGCAGGAAGATTACAAAGAAGTCAACAGCAATACAGATCTAGCACTTCACAGGAGTTTTGACAGACAGAAGAGGATAACACAGCTTGTTGCTGTTAAGGAGGCTGCTCACACCACCTATCTGCCCGTTTCCTATTTCCCAAGTGTCTGAGCTGCTGTGTTGGCTCCAAAAATGATCTGCTTCACACTACAACACAGATAGGTGAGCCAAAAAACCTGTGGTTGGTCACAGTACAGAAGTGAGGGCAGAAATGTCAGTTAGCCCAGGGGAAGCAGTCTCCTTAATAATAATTGTTGACCTACAACTCCTCATGACCTGCAGGGATAATTACTGGAGTTAGGTGAGAAACAGTAAAAATAAAGCTGAGTAAGAGTTACAATTGATTTGCATTTATGGAACTTGCACATTTAGAAGTGACAGAGTGGGGAACATGGAATGGGGAAGGTTGAGTGGGCTGGGGAGGAGAAATTACAAAAGCTTAGAATTCAAACAATGAGAAAGGCAAGGTATCTTGTAGGAAATAATTCACCTGACTGAACGCCAGACAGTTGAGGCATGCACACCCCTACATGTGATTACTACTCATCTCATTCAGGTTTTAGTAAACACATGAAAAAACAAAGTGATTTGCTGTATGTGAAATCAAAGCCCAGTTTTGGGGATCTGATGGAGTTACCAGACTTCAATTGTGCACAATGAACAGTCGTGGCTACTAATCTGGATCCTTCCAGAACCTGGTTTATGCTACAGAAGTGCAAAGGATGGTGTCCACTACCCAATCAACCCATCGTGAAGTGATTACAGAAATAAAATGCAGATCTGGGTAGCAGCAGCTACACAACTGCTGAATGGCCTCAAAGAATAACTCTTTGTCTTCCAAGCTCCACATGCCAAGAGTAACTGAAGCCCCAAGACAGCCTGTGAAACAGAGGTACAAAATCAGGCTTACACACACCGACCTGCCTCCTCCCATCACAGGACACAGACTAGATCACCTGTTTGAAGTCGAGCCTCATTTTTTCTGTAAACAGATTCCTCACGGCAGGTTGCTTACTTATTCAAGTTCCATAATTGCTAGACATTCAACTCAAGTATTTTTAGGTTTTCTTCTGAGCTATTTTGTTTTTGAGTGCCTGATCAAGTGCAACACTGTGCTCCAACAAAGAATTAACAATGGCATTAATTCAAAATCCAAGAATTCCTCTGTGTATTTTGAAGGGATATGAGTTTAAGAGGATTGGTTGGCATTAATCTGATCACTTCTGGCATACATTTGCATGGATATGGCTTTTCCAAAGGATTTTTTTCTCTATGCATCTCCAAGTTTAATAGCTTTTTTAAAGCAACTCCAGCTTTTGCCTTGCTCTGTAAATGATCATTATTTTTCCCCTTTTCAGTTAAAAGTAGGTTTCCACATTCTATTTCTACTAGTCCAACAAAACGATATCACTACAACAGAAATGGTTTGCAGACAGACACGTGGCTGAAAAATCCACCCTTCAGCATTCACTAACTGAGTTTAAGGTACATCACTGAAGTGCCATGCTAGGTTTGCATTGCAGAAACCATCAGCAATACGGAGCTCAAGTCACACAGACCCTTTCTGAATGACTACTAGCTTGCAAGACCTAACAAAATAGGGAATGGGAAGCTTAAGTATAATTTAACTGTATTCTTAACTAGAAAAGGTAATTATATGACTTACTGTCTTTTTTCCCCACTTGGAAAAGCTGTTATTTTTTGTGATACAGGCATAACTTGTAAAAATTTTTAGTCTTTTTGGAGCTAAGGCAGAGTACATGCATCTCCAGAGAAGTATACTTCAATATCTGCCTCCACAACCAGCCATCAGTGGGTGATACTAACAGATCAGCCTGTTTCTCAGAAAAATCAAAAAGGTGTTCTCTAAAAACTCAAACACCCACCATTGTTCCACAATTGTTACGTGAAACTAAAATATTCCAGCTCAGAAGATTCTAATGCCTACCTTTAAAAGCCTAGAGTTACCCGTCATACAAAACCCAAGCTGAAAGATCAGCTGCTAAAGGAAGTAAAGCAGAGCACGGAGCACAACTGCTACACAACTGAGTTACTACTTTGTCTGAAGTTGTACAGCATAGTTAGTTGCATCAGACAACATTCATACTTCAGGCTCTGCTGCAGTAGTGCTCTCCTTGTAGAGATGTAGCAGTGCCATCTCTTTTGACAATATACCTATCATCAGTTTCCAAACCAATTAACCTAAAATTTGTCACTGCAGTTATCCTCTGCTCTTTCTATATAGATTTGACATGAAAGACTTTACTCTAGGGCTCCCATTGTTTCACTGAGACGTGAAACAGAAGGACTTGCTGTTAGATGAGGGAACACAAAACTGCCCCTAGCAGTTCTGACCTGAAAAAGTTCCGCAAGACATTCACCTACATCGGTAGCTTTAGTCTGGTCCACAACAGTAATGTAACTGTGTCAGCTACTGTCCACTTTCAAAATCACCATTCTTTGTAAAACTAGTAGCTCTAACCTACCTAATAGGAAATCACCTCGATTTCCAAGTCTCAAGTTTTCCCTTTCCTGAGGACGCTGAGCTAATAGGACAGATGCATCCCTACCATTTGACTCCATAACACATGCATGAGCAAAGTACTCACCTACTGTTCTTGGAGCATTTTAATATTCCACTGTGGGGACAGAAAGCACTTCTAATACACAACACCAGGAGGAATTTCCACAGCAACATAAGGTTCCTTGTGAGTCACCGAATCCATAGTATAGTTCCAGCTTAAAACCAGTTAACGCATTTGTTTCTGCAGCTCCTACCGATGGCTATGCCAAAGCCACAGCGCTCTGATAGCTGGAGATCTTTTCATTTCACTATCAATTATTCATGCCCATTCAGATCAACCTTTTCTCAATGTTTTTTAAACTATGAGAAAATCCATAAATTATGTAAGACTGACATGAGGTATCAAATCTTAACTGCAAGACTGTGTTGTATGCACTTCTTCATCACTTCAAATGAAGTATTAGCTTGCCTTTATAAAATTCTGTCCCTTTTTTTTAAAGGGGATATATTTTCTCTTCAGGCTTATCTTTATTCATTTGCCCCTTGGAAAAGATAGAGGCTAAAGTAAGAGTGCTTCATCTCAAACTGAAAATGTAAAGTCAGGATAAATTAAATTGCAGCCCTGAGCAAAACTTAAAAGTAAAGAACAATTTTAACACTGAAACATTAACTACTGCATCTAAGGGATTAACAATATATATACTTTTTTTTTTTTAAAAAAAAGGATGATCTGAATATTACTGTAGCTGTTAATCTTGGATTCCAAAACAGTTCTGATAAACCTTTTCTACCTAGAAATGTGCAAGCTTCTGTCAAAAGTAGCTGGACACACACATTTTTTGCGTGTAACTGTGACAATTGCCACAGATGCTGATAAGAACGTATGCCACAGAAAAACATGGCCTGCTGACCATACCAGTATACTCAAATGAGGACACTGAGTAACCACAGCCTTAAGCCTATTTCCAGCCAGAGACAATCCTTTCTTCCTTGCATGTATTCTGTATGGTACAGATTGTACCATATCTGAAGTTTGCTTTTCTGGAATAGGCAAGTCCCTTTAGAATAATTAAAAACAAAATCACCACCACTGGTGGCCACACCTCAGAGCAAGGTCTAGGGCCACCAAAGTACATGGAAAGAACACTGCTTCATGGTTTTTCATCTGTTCTATCAACCCATATAAATATAGGGACCTCCTCAACAAGTGAGTTAGCTATTATCTATTAGAAATACATCTCCCAATCTAATTTAAGCAAAAGTTTTCTAAATAGATGTGATTTCTTAAGAATTTATTCTTCATTCATCTCGTAGCAGAGGGCAAACGTAAAAGCTTACATTCTTACAGGTAAGCAGACAGGCACTAAAACTGCAACCTTTTGACCGTGTCTCAGTATGCTAGGTGTTAACGCAATACACATTTCTCCTTATCTGACTTGAAGCCATGCAAACATTCACTGCATTTAGAGTAAGGTAAGGACATGCCTTTCGGTACAGTCTTCTTACTTGGAATGGGGAAGCACTGGCAACAGCAGGAAAACCACTTATGTTCCTGCAGGTGTGGCTAGATTGAGTTCTTGATGCGTTAGTCACTACTTAGCAATTTCTAGGATGGTTATTTATTTCTTAGATGATAACGTTGGCCCAGAAAGCTTGTTGCCTCACTAGCTCAGAAATTAGCATGTTTATGTAGCAGTAGCTCTGGATTTCAATCTGAGTTACATCTTCAGAATAAGCTGCATGACAGCCAAAAGGTAAAACAGACCAAAGAATTACCTTCTTTTTGCTTCTTCATATCGAAGGCGTAATCTCACTTTCTCAGCCAACTGGTTATTGCTGCTGGTAATAAACTGAGACAAAATATGAAGTCAGCAACTTAGTAACTGCTCCTATTTTGACATTCCTTCTTGAAACTGATGGTGTTACAAGTTACACTCGCTCTTGACAAACTACTTTACCTAGTTAAACCAGTCACACAACAGGAAATATTTCCCTTGATTAAATTTTTTATGACTGTTTCAAATGCTTAAAAAATTCACAGGATTCAGCAGCTCTATGGCCTTGCTCACCATACAGGAGAACCTACCACATGTACGTCAGGCTTTCATTTTCATGCACACACAAGTAGTTTTGCAATAATATTTCTTCTTAACTGCTGACTGCAATCACGTTTTGGTTTGTGTTACGTCTTGCTTCTTGCCTCAAGTCTTAAGGACAAGGGACATCCTATCAAGGCCAAATTCGCAGATCTTTAATCACATGTATGTCCCTGACTGCAAATGGCCACAAACACTTAAGGTTCAAAGGAGAGGCTTCTGTGATGTCCTGAGAGGCACGCGAGGTACCCACAGCACCGCTCAATTTCTTGCTGAGGGTGGCATAAGTCTGCCAATTATGATCTTGCCGCACAAGTGGGACTGAAGACTTACAGAGCACTACACATGTTTAATGGCATCAAAATATCCACACATATGCTGTCATTCTCACTCACACAACATTCACAAGCCAAAAGCAAAATGCACTCTTAAGGAAGAGGCCTCATTAGAGCTCAGCCCATATGTAGCTGCTGAATGTTTCTGGTCTAGTAGCATATCAGTTTTATAAAGAGCTATGGGAATATTCACGTCTCAAGAAGCTACACCTACATGCAAAGTAAAACTTCCTTTCTTTTTATTCCCACCTGGGTTACTCTGACGGACACAGAGCATGGGGTAACAGGCTGATTTCAGAGATGCATTAACTTTTGCATTAAACAAAAATGAAAGTCACCCAAGTTTAAAACAGGAGATGGTATCATTTCATAGATACTTGCCCACACCTGAAACCTTGTGATAAGGCAGTGCTGTTCTAGTTTCAGAGGAATGTTTCCAGATGCAATTGGTTTCCCACACTTTACTTACGTTTCCTGAAACATCTGTCTGGGAGCTGACATCCAGGTACTGCCTTGGTAACGAAGGGCTGGAGCTTTCCAAGGACACGCTGCTGGCCCACAGGTCTGACTGTGATCCTCTGTCATTCACGAAGCTGTCTTTTAACCTGGCTAAACTCTGAAACCACAATAATTCATCATATGAGCTCACTTTCACACAAAATACCTTGGCAGCTACACAGCTGCAGCCAAAAGGACATGATTAAGGTCCAGCCGTTCCACGTGCGCCCTCAGAGCCTGCCAACGTGAGGGCAAGCATGGCTGGACGGTGCCTCCCGCAGCACGAAGCAGCCCACCTGTCTGAGCACACAAGGTACGAGCACACTCTGATGCCCACACCACACGAGCTCTCTGTTGGGAGCCTGAAGGAGGAGGCACACCAAATGGGCCAGTTTTTTTCCATAGCTTCTGCAGATTTGCTCTTTGACAGCAGAACAGACAGTCACACTGGTTCATTCTTGACCATTAAACCAAGGGACAAATGTCCATCTCTAACCAAGTGCTTACTGCTGTTAGTTATGATATTTTATTCATCAGTTTTGGAAATTATAAACAAGCTACAGTTCAACCACAATGTGGAACTACATTAGTAAAAAACAAATCACATAACTGAAAAACAAAATACTTAAATTACTTAACAAGTTCAACTTTATATGAATGGAGACAAAATACTATAAAGTCATGTTGTTTCAATACCTGAATGAGGTCTTGCTTTTCTTTCTCCCCTGATGTGATGGCCTTCTTGAGAGCTTTCATTTCACTTAAAATGGCTTGTGCCTCATCAAGTTTGTAGCCACCTTGAGTATCAGACATTTTCATGTCAATTCTGCATGGACATTAAAAAAAAACATACAGTAAGCAAACTCTGTATGTAATGCAATTAATTGTATCATCCTAGATGCATACATCTTGACATTCATTGGTAAGAAATCACATTAAGTGCAATAAAGAAAAGCAGTGATGCCTGGGGTTCTTCCTTCTCTCTGTTAGAGGAATATTAAACTTAGAAACTCTGATTTTAGCTGTACAATTGCTTTGACTCCTTAGGAAGGGAGAAGATGAAAGGTGGAGAAAGTGTTTAGACAGACTGATGCTAATTACCTCGTTTCTAACCCAGAGATCATCAAGTTAGCCACGTACGTATTGTTAGTTTAAGTAAAGATTTTGAAAACCTGGCAGATCTCTCACACATGAATGTATCTACATTCACAACCTAATTACAAGCCACCTCATTCTTCCCTCTTCTCAAATGACTACTTACTGAGGTTGTCACAGAAAATTGATAGGATACTTATCAGTGACATTACTGAAAACATGCCAGTTGCATATCCATACCAAGGTAAGTACCCAACATTTTTCTCCCCTTCCCTTCCACCCTGATTTTTTCCTCAGTGTTCTAACACAAGGACTCTTATAATTAAGGCAATGGGTATATTGTGTCATCAGTATTGGGCAATACTGAGCAAAACAGAATGCCATTTAAATGATAGAACTTGGTTCAAAATCTTTTCGCCATGAAGTCATTTCTGACGTAGCCAATCGTGTACAGAAAAACATTCGAGCAAACTAACCCCTATGGCTTTGACTTGCATGTGCCCAAAGATCTCAGCAGCAACGTATTCCAGCTCAATGTTCTTTAGGCAGCTATTGATTAATGCAGAGCGAGATGCATTACAAGCCAGAGATGTTCTGCACTAAAAATATGATCTTCAGAACAGACTTACTTCTTCAGTGTCTGAAATCCATGTTCTTTGTACTGGAGTTCTTGCTTCATGTGAGCTACCTCTCTCTTGAGTTTATTGACCTGTAGGAAGGTGTTACATTTTTGGAGCGATACTTTACGTGAGTATTTAGGTACAGAGCTATCCAATCAATTCAGAACTTACTCAATGTAGACAGTACTCTCTAGACAAAGTTTCCAAATAGTCACTATCTCAACAGCAGCTACCAGCCCTGACTGCATCTTGATCAGCACGTTATCAATGGCTAGAGATTTATCTAGTACTCGGATGTCACATCATTTAAGCAGGTGCTCAAGGGAAGTTCCAACCTCATAAGCAGGAAAGATGAGAAAAATTCAAAGGACAGCAATGAAAGCACATGCTGATTTTACTCACTGATGTTTAAAATCCTTCCAGTCATTAAAAAACGTTAGGTATGAGGACTGGAGTTAGACCGCAGTGATACAAGCCATCCTCCAACATACCAAATTAAAAGGCCCACTGCACGAGGAACACAGCAGGATGATAATACATATTGTAAGTCCACTGACCCTACAGCTCGCTGTTTTATATTCATCTGCAGAGGCCAGACTGACCTACTTTACTTCAGTCCTTTCTTCTTCCCAAAGTGAGCTCTGCATGAGAGAGCACACTGCCGCTGCTAGCAGCGTGCGCTGAGCTCACGACAAAACAGCTGCCAGTCTCTGGAGAGAGCTCGCAGCTCCCTGGTGCTGCAGTGCACCAGGGAGCCAGCACACAGTTAAATATCCCACTGTGGAGCTGTGGAGCGAAACATACTACCAGCATTCAAGAGTCTAAGGACTATTAGGAAAACAATTGTTTCAAATTAAGACCATAGCATTTGAGAATTCTGCTATTTTATCTCTTAAATAAAGAATGGCAACATTAACTCTTTCGACTGCTTTGACATCTCTTAATATTTATCATGAAGCTTGGAAAATATCTGAGGATTACTAGTGGCAAGCAGAAGTCCAGTCATACTTCTTACCCTTGATTTTGTAGTAGCAATCTCTGCTTTGAGAATCTCTGGGTCATACTTGGAACTTGACGATGAGCCAGACAGCACTAGAGCAAAACAAACACTGCATTTAGCGGCTTTACCACCCTCCCCATCTCCTCTACCAGCCCCACCAGGAATTAAGGCCTCCTATCACTCCCTCCAACACATGGCTGCCGTGGGCTTTTTATCCATTTGCCAGAATCTCTTATCACCTCCTGCATCTCCAAAAGCATTTAGCACAACTGAAGGAAAAAAACCACACTGCATAAAGGTTTATTTTATTTTTAGACTTGGTTATTGTGTAAACAATCCACTGAATGTTTAGAAACAAAGCAAAGAATAAGAAACTGAAAAACGTGATGCAAGCCTTCTCACAGCCTTGAGAACATGACCGATCATCCAATGTGTCACATCGTATTAAATCAATGTCCCATTAACAGCAGAACTCTTTTCTCAGCAGCAGTTAAAACTCTTATGCTTCAGAAGGTACAGAAGCTCCCCAACGTGCAATATTGTTAGAGGTAGCTGTAGGCAAGGGACTTGTTTTGATCCTTGCAGCCATCAGTTTATGCCCTATAAAACATGGGAAAACATTTCTCTTTCTGTTTGGTTGCTGTTTTTTTTCCTTTTTCTTTTTTAACGGATAGACAGCATCACAGCAATGCAATTCACATCCATAACATATTGTTTTATTATATCAGTACTTAAGTAGAGCACTGCTTGCTTACTTCAGAAATAAGGGATGGGACCCTATTCAAATTTTTAAGAACCCTTCGATGACAGTACTACTTAAATACTTCTTGATATCGGGCACAAAATGAGCCACTTGAGTTCACTACCACTAGATATAACCCAGAAAGAGTAAAAAGACGGCTGTGCGGGTGTGTCAGTCCTTTGATGTTGCTATCAAGAACAAAGTTTACAGTTGTAAGGATTATATAAAAAAAACTTCTGGAAGACTTGCAGGAAATACATTCTCCTCTGGACATCTTCCACTGGCAAGAGGTCTGGGAATGCTGCTCAGGATTAACCTTCTTGCCTTGTTTCTGTACTTTGGACAGGTGAATCAGGGGACACAGCACAGAATCTCCCCCTCCTCACTCCAACATTTCTTGAAGCCCATGCTGAAAATTTGCACACCAACTCCAGTGACCGAGGAAAACAGTAATAATGTTCAGAATAGCTATCCTTTAGAAAATAGGCATTAAACAACGATTGCTCATTTTGTCTCAAAAGCAAATGAAATGTGCAGAGTATTTGATGTGACATTACATACCCCGGTGCTCTATCAGAGGACCAGCTTCAAGCATTTTACTGTCCTAGAGGGATCATGACTGAGAAAGTCACTTCATAATACTCACAGCTGGTCTGAGAGCCCAGTTTGTGCTCCCACACATCATGAAGCTGCCGATATTCTTGCTGGGCCAATTCAAGCCTCTGCTGTTTCACTTGATAGATCTCCTTCTGTGCAGCAATTGCCTCTTGGGCTAGGACGAGATAGTCTTTCAGCATATGTTCCTGCTCCCGTCGCCATTGCACACGAGGATCTTCTATCTGTGTAGTTTCTTAAAGAGAAAACAAAAGGAGGAAAGATCAATAAACTGCAGGTTTGTATCGCTGCCTGGAGAAGCTCCACCATTTATGACAGTATTTTGAATTTCCCCTGTGCCCCTTCTCCCATTAAGGAGTGGAATAAGGACATATCCCTTTTTTGTCTGCCTCCTGAGGAAATGATCCCTGATCTGCAATGAGCTCCATCGAGCTCTGATATTCTGTCTCGTTGTATAGAATACGTGCCCAAATCAATGTACAACTCTCCAATTCCTCTGATGCTGAAGCCAACGTGGATCTGCCTCTTAAATCATCCACACAAGCGTATGCACACATAAGCACTGCAAAAGTGACACCGAGTGTCAGGCTTATCTTTATTGTACCTGGTTTATAACATTTCTAATAAAATAGCTCTGCTATTTCACTGATAAAACTGCTTTCAGAAGACTTCATTGCCACATGACTGCATTCAAAAATGTGAAAGCAATTACAACTCTGCTTGTCCTCTTTGGCTGCAAAGCACCTGTTATTAGCAAGGGGAAGAAAATTAACTCATTCGGAGTCTATAGGTAAATACAAAGAATTGCTAAACCACAGAATGCATCTGTGAAAGTGCCTTCAATTGCATTACATAAACAGCATCTCCGGAGGGGAGTAAACATTTCCCTCGCTGAAAGAAAACTCAGCAGTAAATCACTGCAGAATACAGGAGGTGGAGTTAAAGGAAAATATTTTTTCGGTAGCGTAGGCAACAGGCGTGAGCAGCTCCATCACCTTCAGCTCCGTTACCCCAACACAACCAATCCGTGGCTTTTGGGGTTTCTAATCAAGGAAAAGCCACAGGGGTACAAACATGCAGATGGTCCTAGTGCTAATTATGCGGATTTGTATTTGTCTCTTTTGTGATGAAGTGTCCGAAATATTTTTCTCTTTCAAGGTTATTTCATGTTCTTGCTTGGAACAGGTTCCAACATTCAGTTGACTAAGTGCTCTGAACTGTCCAGGCTACCATGCCTGAATAAGCGTGCCTAGTCACCACATAATGAATAATTAATAAAAAGGAGCTGCTTGAAACTATCAGTAGGAATCTAATCTGCATATCTTAAGAGCCCCTTTAAATATTTAGGACGAGCTGCCATGGAGGAAGGTAAGAGCGGCTCTCAGTGAGTCAGGAATAAGAGTAACACTGCTACATGCAGCATCTGGGAAAGAGCACTAACAATCCTAGCAGCAGAAATCGAAATAAATGATTTTACCCACAGGATGAACACTCAGCCACATTTCACAAACTGGCCGGGATCATGCTGAGGAGAAAATTAACGGGAGACTCCAACAATAACTTGTTTCAACAGTATCT
The DNA here is from genome assembly GCA_011075105.1 of Heteronetta atricapilla. Lineage (NCBI taxonomy): Eukaryota > Metazoa > Chordata > Aves > Anseriformes > Anatidae > Heteronetta > Heteronetta atricapilla. The sequence continues at coordinate 4,448,468 of CM021743.1, read as the reverse complement.
CAAGACCCAAAAGAACACCAAGCACTTCAACTTCCATAGCACAACCTGAACAAAGCTGCCAAAGTAAGATGATTAGAGAGAAAAATTTTAAGAGACTAACAGCATAGTTTACAGAACTGTTCCAGCAGCATGTTTTTATAGATCCTGCTAGAAGAAACAGGATTTCAGCTGCTGTGAATACTGAAGTTAACCCTGAAAAACTGTCCGAAAATAACTGGAAGGGCAAAAACAGCCACTCGTGGCAGTTGTAGGTGTTGGTGCACCCCCCCAAGCCAAACACCGTGGTCTTGCTTACAGGGAGCAAAGGAAAACTCAGCAAGTCACAGCAGCACATCAACTCCAAGTCTGAAAATCCCAGGCTCTCGTCTCTATTCTTGCCCCCTAAATCCCATTTTCCAGATAACCACTATCTACATCCAAGCCACGTAACTCTCTTTACTCCACAGCTGAGCCAGAGAGGGAAGTCTGCTGCAAATTCCCCAGAGAGATGTTCCTGATACCTGTGGCTTCTTCGAGCTTCCATTTTTTCCTTCAACTAGCAGCCCCTTCTCACTGTAACTGCAAGAAAGGCAGTGGAAGCTGCTACAGGGACATCTCTCTGTTATAACCCACCAGGAGAAAGACTATAAAGTCTGCTTCATCATCCTGAACACCTGTTAGAGGAGCTGAGATGCAGTCCAGGTAACATTAAACCAATGCAAGAGAAAACCTTGACCAGCTTTTTGAAAAATCAGTAACACAAACACACTCAGAACAACTGAGCAAAGTTTTTTAAACCAGCAGCTGCTACGTTTTTAAACATACAGCCAAAAAATTGTGTGGAAAAAACACAAGTTTTAATAATTCAGTATTGTGTATGCCTACAACAAACCCAAGGAGATGTTTGCTCTCAAAGACCTGCCCCAATTAAAACTGTCTTACCTCCATTCCCCCCAGAGTATGTTTCTTCATCTCTTAGAGATCCAGCAGCTTACCTGGCATTTAATTCAGGCTAAGGTGCAGCTTAGCTGATACACAGCATGCACAGCTCAGAGCAATAAAAGCTGTACTGTTCATCCATCACAGCGCTTTACATCGACGCTACAAAACCAGGGAGAGGTGAAGCTCTTCACCCCTGACCAAACGCCCCATTCACAGCCCGCACGCACAGCCGACCCACGGAACACAAGCTGGATGTCTGTCTGAGGGCATGGCGGGGGAAAGAAGTCATCAACTTCGCTGATAAGGGAAGTCAACACTAAGAGATCTGAAGTACTTCCACAGACTGTTCCATGTTTTTCGCCCTTACTAGAAATTCGGGAATTCATTCTTCCAGGTCGCCCTTGACTCTTGGCAACAGGTGGAGTAACGAGGGATGGAATGGTGTTTCCCAAACCTCCTGTTGTGTTTTACCTGCAGATCCTGTGCATCTCAGATGAGGGCACTGGCAGCCCACCCTTCCCACCACCACGCTCATAAGTGCAGTGAGGGGAGGCACCCCAAAAACCTCTAGTCCAAGGGAGAACACCGCCCCAAATGCGCACACCACCTTACAAAGCAAACGCTTGGCAGCAGCCAGATCACAGACAGGATTGAAGCACTGTTACATCCTGAAACTACTTAAAAAGGGGGAACAAAGCATTCACCTCTTCCTTCTTAGTAATCACCAACTGTATCCCCTTGATCGCAGCATCAGGCTTTGCTTTTCAAACATGCAATCATAATCTAGGAAAGTGTTGGCCAAGGGCTCTCAATTTGCCCACAGCTACCACGAAATGCAAAATACATTCTTAAGTCAGATGCAAGGGCTACAGGTTATTATATCATTTGTTGTTCTGTACTTTTTTTTAATGCTGTGCTTGTCATAAATAAATCTTCCTATCTGAAGAATGTAGCCTTACCGTGATTGCATCAGCACCTAGTAAGAAAATCATGGCTTCTTGGGGCAAATCCTGTTCCAAAGAAGTTCCAAAAGAGTCTGAGACACTCAGGGCTACGCATGAATACTGTATTAGAAACATTCTCAGTACTTAATTCAATTTAATTTTATTTATTTTGCCTCAGAGGGAAGGTTAGAAGTATTCTCCATCTCACTTGTTTTTAAATGGCTCCTGGCCTTAGACCGAAATTTAGGTCTGTCATTTCTGATAACTAGGCTCAAATACTTCAAGTCTGCAGCAAGAATCAATATGCCTCCATCCCTTCTGCTGATGGTTCCTTCCTGCACAGGGATCTGCAGGAGACCTTGGAGAGGAGGTGGGTTTGGACACTCTCCAGAGAACACTTCACATGAACCACAAAGATGAGCCTCTTGATTAGCTGGCGGTAAGTGGATATGGTTTGCTTTATCATGATTTGCATTAGAGCTGGCTTAAGAAATGGGGTCATGATTTAGTTTCTCTTCTTTTTAACCTCTTAATTGAAATTCTAGCTCAAGTATTGTAGCCTCTGGCATCTTACAGAAGATAAGCTTGAAGAGCAAATGCTGTTAAGCAGGTGTCAGCGTGGTTCAAAGCTGTAACTGCACTCCCTTGAAGCCGGTGGTGCTTTCGAGTGGCATGGGCCAGGGAAAACTGCCCTGCACCACACGTCTTAGGCCTAAAACCAGATCTTTGTGCATTCACAGAGGGGTCTACTCAAATGCACAGCTAAGGTCTTAATTTGTTTGTCCCAGCTACGTGTTGAAAATTCTGCTAGCTGTGACACTCACAAGGTCCAACAAGTATTCACAAGTATGCAAATACTATGGTATTGGGAAGACACTATCCGAATAAAAATACTGGTGTCACCTGCAGATCTGCAGACACAATCTTTGTATTGCAGAGGGTAGTTAGTGCTTTTTGAGAATAGGCTTTTTTATTCTCCCATTTTAATACTCAGAAGTTGGTAAAACCAGGAACTTGCAATCTCAGGCCAGTTGAAAATGTGACGTCTCTGAAAGGAAGGGAAGCAATATGAAGATAGCTAAGACATATAAGGTTGACTTTCATAGTTACAGTTGAAAAATCTTGTAACTTGATAGAACAAAATTGCTGAAGTTCTCAGTTCAAGTCACAGAAGCAGTTTTGTTTTTAGTTTTTTAAACAAATGTCAAGGTACTTTTGTCCTTCAGAATTTTTCCCTCTTTGCATTAGCTACAAAAAGCTAGCTCTGAAAGGACCTGGACATGCCTCTGCTGTGAACTTCTGGAATGCAATCACAGTGGTTCTCTGAAGAGAACAAAAGTCACTGACTTATTTTGTTTATGACTTGTTTTTCAGGGAATTTGCTCTAGTACAACATATTTCCTAACAACATCTGTAACGACATATCCAGTTATGAATTTTCTTGCATATAATTCAATGAACTTGTAAAGCGTAACACTTCTGTTCTATCAAGCAAAGGCGGTAAGCAGTGGCTTAGTTTGAGCATACAGCATAAAATTGCCACAAATTCAAATTAAACACTTTTCCTACTTTTTTTTTAGGATACCCAAAACTTAATTGAGAGTTTCCTCTCTAGTAAAGAGAATGGGAACTCTTGCAGCTCAGGGAGCTCCATTAACCATGCAAGCAGTCATTCAGCTTATCCCTGCCAGGGAAATCAACACAAGACCTTTGTACTGTTTCTGATGGTCTCGCCACAAGGACAAATTCCAGGCTAAGAACAAACTCCAAATCACTGCTGCCTAGTCAGACTCTTCAGCAGAGCCAAATCTTAGAGAGGTGTGCCCACAGTATCAGCTTGAACATGACTGCTGATCTGAAGACTACCAACAAGAAGGTCTCATATCCCTGCTTGAGAGGGGGAATGAACTCCTGTGATGCAGGACAGGATTTGAACTGCATCTGCTCTAAGCCATGCTGTTCAGCAATTTTGTGTTCAGTACATTTTAACACGGGTACAAAATAATCACTCCGCAAAATACACTAATGTGTTACTTACTGGTGTTGTGGTCTATGTAATAAACTCCAACCTGAGGATCATAAGCTTCTTCCCATCCTAACGGCAATTCATCACTAATGCAGTCTGCAAAGGTGAGCGGTTTAGTATACCTGAAATACAAAATAATACAGGATTAATAAAGAACACTCCCACACGTCCATACCAAATAACAGAGCAGAAAACAAGTATAAAGCACTGAGAAAGTTGGAAACTATTTTAGAGCTTTTGCTCTTACTGAATAATGCCCCGCAAACTCTTCCCCTTCTTCAGCTACAGTTGCAGCAGGATGAATTCATTGTGACAGAGCTCCCAGGCCTGGTGTAACTCAGCCAGTACTTGTTCAACAAAGGAACTTTAAGAACTTTGCCAGGAACAACCCTAGTCTCCCCGCTGAAAGAGCAAGATTGTGTGCAGGCAGGTCCTGTATCAAAAATATGTAGACATGAGAAATGCAATTTGCATCGCATGAATAATTAAGGCGACACAATCAATAGCAAGTGATGAGGACTGTGGGAGCACTTGTCATGCAACTCCAGACATCTGCATGGCAATATGTTCCGTTTCATTAATGGCAAACTAGACTAGTTTCTCAGTGCCATAAAAACGTGCAATCCACTCGGTCCAAACGAGGAAGTATTTTTGTGGAATTGCTCTGACGAGTTTTTCTATTAGAGACCACATCCAGCAACACTGAAGGCTCGTGTAGCTACGAAGCCTGCTCCTTGAGCGCATCTTGCACCTGCCAGTTACCGAGGCCGTGCTCCTCTCCTCCCTGGGACTCTCAGCAGCTCACGAGGTTCAGCCCGCGCCAACCGACTGTGTTACTGCTGGGAGGCACAAGCCAGGAAGCACGAAGCTTGCAGACATCTCAGAGCACCCAGGTGCCAAAAGATGCCGCAGGCCCACACAGCCATGCGCAAGCCCAGCGCCATGACGTGGGGTGCTCCTGGCATTAAGGCCACGACTTGGTGCTGGGGCCGGTGAGCCAGGCTGGCCAGAAGGGCCCTTTGAGCAGCAAGTGGTGGACATGGAGCCCCCCAGCACCTCTACCTGTTACGCTGCACGTACTACAAGCCATGCAGCCAGAAAGCAGCCACGGAGCTGTACTGGGCTGCCTGCAAGCAGTGCTGCTCGGGAATCTAAGAGAGCTGAAAGAGGAAGTTTCCAACCCACAGTAAGACACCAAACAGGTCTGCAGAAATCCTTTGGATCCAAAGATAATTCAGCAGGGCTGAGAGCTCGATAAAACATCTTATGAAGTTTTGAGCACACTTGAGCATACCTTATCTGGAGGCACTGAGCTGGGAGACCCACATGAGTATCTTACAAGATACTCACAGGAGGCTCAATAGGAAGTCAGCGTTTAGAAAGGCTAAGGGACTTCCCCCACCTGTAACCCAGAAATCAGCTACACAGAAAGAGGGAGGTAGGAGCAAGCCAGTAGTCTCTAAGCTTACCTGCTGTTGCACTCCTCTTTAAACCCATTGCCTTTGCCATGTAGAGCACTACGTGAATCGCTGCTCTCTTGAACTGTAAATTTAAAGCTCTGCAGCACACGTAACAGATTCGGAACTTCCCAGCACAGAAGTGCTAAATAAAAGTTCCTTTATCAATGAATTTTCACTGAAAGGTTTATTATTTTTACCCTTTTTAATCTAGACTGTACCAATAAGATCTTTTTTTTTCCCCAGAAAACAGAGATTACTGAAGAAATAAAGCAGAATCTCAGTATTACTGATTGCTATCCCTTATCTTTGGGGGGTTTGCTATCCCCAGTCTCTGCCTGAAGATCAAGCCATGTGCTGCTCTGAGCTGAACGAGTCAAAGATGCACAGGGATAAAAATGCGAAGCAAGGTCAGACATGAGCAAGGATCCCAGGAGATAACACAGAAGGAAGTGCTGTGGCAAAACACGTTGGCAATTTCCACTTGAACATTAAGATTACCGCTTTCACCTCTCTGAAAACGCATCGCTTTTATTTAACCTCAGCAGTTCAAGCAGGAGCACCACAGGCACCGGCATGGGAAGCAGCAGCTCTGAGCCCTGTGGTACCGGCACCCAGGCAGGGTACGGACACACAGGGACACCGAGGCTGGAGACGGGGAGCGCCCGCAGCGAGCGATCCAAGCAACACTCAGCACAGGGCAGTAATCAAATCAATACAACCACACCAGGCTCACCGGTGAAGGCATGCTGCAGGTACAAAACGTACCTTGGTAGCTCAATTCGTACCACACACCGAGCAGAACTCTGCTCAAGATTCAGGCCTAGGATTACAATCAAACTCCCAGCCCCCTGCCCAGTGCTGAGCTTCTGCACCAGAGCCAGAATCCAGGACTGCTTTAATCAGGGAGCAGCACCATAATGCCAACTTAAGAGCTCCCAAGTTCAATACCGAGCCCACAAAGTTTCTGCCTGGCTTTTGCCCAGACCGCTTTTGCTAGAGGCGGCTGAATTGCTTCTAGGCACTCCCAGGAGCTGCCAGGCTCAGCAGGGAGCCAGGCCCAAGCAGCTTCGGGATGTTTTCCTACCGAATGCAGTGCGTGAACTCCAGCCACTCAGTTCTGTCAGCTGGTGTTTTGGAGAAGGGCAGAAAGGTAGGAGCCGTGTGACAGAAGCCAACTGATTTCTGCTGAGAGGCTTCCAGCAGTTCCTAGGGCTCAGAAACGGCGTCGCCTTTATGGCTCAGGCATTCAGAACATCTTTAAGGAGCACCCATCACCAAGCACCCCTGCTGTCCTCCCCGGTTGAATGCAAGCCTGCAGCTATCCCATTTGTACAGACGAAGTACTCACTAAAGGAGAAACCTGTCATTCAACCAGCAAACAGAAAAGTAATTAGTTCTCAGAATTAACAAAGTAATTCCATTTATTACAGACAACATATGTCATATAGCTATTTCCCCAAATAACTGCAGCTTCATAACCGAAGCACTCTTCTCAGCTCCTTTCCCTTGCTGCTGTAGAAAGCTGGCACAAATCAGAGGCAGTGCTACAATGACAGATTAAAGACATGCAATATGTTGCGTAGCCAGATTAATGAATAAACCATAACAAGAAAAAGGAGACATTACCCTCCTTTTTTCAAGATAGAGGGACTTTTGCTTTTATTACGAAGACAGAAATAAACTGATTTTCTAAAAGGGGTCCTAAAATCAAGCATCTCCCTGAGCACGTTCACGATGTAGCACAACAGATGAAACGAGTAAGAGGCAAAGGTTCTTCTCACAGCAAGTCACGATTCAGTCAGCGTACCACTTCTGCATAACACAGCGGAGTTTCTGCATTTGGGAAGTTAAAGCCAGGACACATCTGCAGAACTGTTTCTTTTGAAACATCTCATTTGCAATTCACAAAGCTTCCTTGCAGCCTTGGAAGAGTCTCATCACCTCAGCCTGATCATGTTATCATTTAAATGGCCCTCACTGTACCAGGACTCAAAGCTGTAACTGCCTGGAAGAATGGGCTCCTTTCGCCCACTCTGCGTGCGCTCTAAGGAAAGGAGTCTCCTAAACCTTTTACACACACCTTACCCTCCTTGGATAAGGAAACCTCCAGATGCATGCATCCAAGCTTTCAAGAGAAATCAGCACACCTGGATGTCCAGAAAATCCTGGCTGGGAATGACTTCTGTCTCCAAAGAGCGGACCAAGTGTGTGCGTGTGGGGGGAACAAGTTGGTAGGTATATCAATATTTACGAAAGCCCAGCTAGCGTAGTTAAGAGATGACACTCTTGCAGGCACATGAAACCATCTGCACCATCCAGCCATACTTGGCATGCCCTAACACCCTTTAGAGCAAAAGTTTGACCAGAACTACCACTGAAGTGATTCAGGAGCTTTAAAGCTGGAAAAGTAAATGGTGTGTGGAATTCCTTAAGGAGAAACCAGTTTGAGCTAGAGGAGATCTACAAATCCTAGCTCTCTGGCCTCCTAGCTCATGAAAACATAACCCAGCCATTCCTCTCGCACACCAACTCCTCTGTATCTCATGTTTTAGGAAAACGTAGTGTCCTGAAACACAGCACATCAACTTGGCTTTACCACACCTCACGTTAACTTCTCTTGGTTTTCAATAAGTTATTTTTTCATGTGATTTTGTTCAAGAAATTCAGATTTACTTGAGGCAAGTGTAATCAATCATTAAGATCCCTGGAAACCCAGTACCCTTAGCAACCATCACCCAGCGAGCCAAGGGCACAGCTTCAGAATGAATCCTGATAACAGAGCTAGGAGATAACAGCCTCACGTGGCATGCTAACCTGAGGAGTATCTTTGGGCCCTGAGGCAGAGGCAGGAGGGGGGAAGCCATAGTCCGTGCCCGCACCCAGCACTCCATAGAAGCACCGAGACGCTTCCAGCTCTGTGAAACATCTGGCCCGAACAGCTCAAGTATTTGTACATCAAATGCTTTTCAAATCCTTCTTCCATAGCAGCAAGACGACGGTTTCCCAGCTCTAATTTAATAAGTCATACCATTTTTAATGAGAGGTTTCTGTATTTCTTATGATTTTTGATCTATCACCTTCAGCTTCTTGCACGGATCAAACTGGAAGCCAACGTTATCATGCACAAACACTATTAAATCAAAACTTGCTCATCTCAGATTCAGAAAGCCTTTCCATAGTCTTTAACTCTACTGTTGTCAATCAAAAACCTTCATTACGTAGGAAACTGAAGGCAAATAATTCTCGTATAACAAGCTTTTGATTGGCAGGTTTGTTAAACACGGCCGAAACACCACAAAGGCTTCTGACTGAAGCTGTAAATGGGTGAACTGTGCCGCTTACAAATTTGGTACTATAAAGGTAACAAGTCAATTCTGAATTTCTTAGAAAAATAACGTTACGTTAGTTTTAATTAGTGGATTTCACTGCCAACTGGTGGCCTAAAGCAATTTAACAGAAGCACACAGCTTTCCAGATAGGGTCATGGCTGTGTGTACAGAATGTGTGTATGTGTGTGTGTACATGTCTCCCATATGCACACATATACGTGCAAACAGCATGCTTAGGTCACACAGACGTTGAGCATTCACCAAACACCAATGGACCCGCAAGTTTCTGCGCATTATTTAAACCCACTTAATCCCTGCATTTGCAGGGCTCCTCACACCACCAAGACAAAGTAAAGCCATGCAAACATTGGAGCCTTATTTTCATCAGGTCAGTGCAGATCACATGGCCTTATAAAAAACCCTTCATCACTCTGTATGGGTGGAACCACAAACGAGGGGATTTCCACAGCTCACTGCAGCACGGGCAGGGGCAACTCCTGGATCGCGCAGGTGCTGCGGGTCCTGCGCCACAGCCACTGCACCGGGGGTCCACCACCTCCATGGTGTTTCTCCGTTCCTCCTGCACTCACGCAGTCACTGCCAGGCACATGGGTTTCATGGGCAACGAGTCAAGCAAGAGAGGAAAACTGCGGGTTCTGGCACGTATCTCTGCCCGTAGCGTTTCTCTCGGGGAATCACTGAGCGTCTGAACCCAGACGCTGTGGGAGCAGCTCGCAGTCGGGCTGCCAGTGCTTTGCACTGCACCAAGCTCTTCACACTGCATTTCTGTGTGTCTCATCACGGGGATCGCAGCGTGCCCGCACGTGGGAGCAGAAGGGGCTGAAAGCACCTCAAGACTCCAGCATGGAGGCCAGGGCAGCCGAGGGAGACCCTTACAGGCCTGACAGGCCTGGGCTCGAGGAACCTGCTGAGGGGGAAACACTGCCGGAACCCAGGAGGCTGCCACAAGAACCGCTGCCAGGAGCCTCGCCACAGTGACATACAGGCGCCTTTGTTTTTAATGAGGTCATCCCATTCTCAAGACAGACGATGATTATTTTTAAACTCCAGCATAAAAAAAAAAACACAAACTGTCACATTTCAGACAAGTTTTCTAGGACTAGAGGAGTCTACTCCTCAAGAGCTTTTAAAAATAGACTCCCACACATTTATTACTCAACCCCGCGATCCAGTCCCCAAGCACACCGGGCAATCTGTCACTATAGTAACTCTGTTTTCCCCCGGAGCATCTTCTCCCACCGCAGACAATTACCTGCGGAGGCCCAGGGTGCGGCAGCGGGGAGGCCCCGCTTTGCCATCTCGCTGTCAAAGCTCTCCGCAGCCGGCACCCTGCACCTGAGCCCCGTGAAACACCCCCCTGGATTCCCCCTGCAGCTGATGAGGTGGATGAGAACAGGTGAGAACAGGCAGAGGAGCAGCACAGCAGGCAGGGCTGGCCCACCGGTACCCACAACAGCACCAAGACCTCTGCAGTGCTTGGAGAAGGGCAGTCCTCCTGCCCAGGGGAGTGGGAAGGAGCAACTCAGAGCCACCACGAGCTCACAGGAATTACAAGTGGAAGTGTGCTTGCAGTAAAACCAGAGTCACCTGAGAAAAGCATCCTATTATAAAGTTGTTGCACTAAACCAAACAAATTTGCTCGAGCCACAACCTAAATACCACCAATAACACAACACACAAAAAAGCCATAAACCAGGCAACACAACACCTCATGCAACTCAGACTGCTGAGCTCTGTTCTTCTCAGAAGTGGTTTCCTTTGTTGCCATGGTTATGGAGCATCTTCTCAACCTCCTAAAGATTTCTTTCCTCCTCTGGCCCCAGAGGCTCCACGTATGGGGCCACCTCTGAGAGAAGCAAGCCCCAAACCCACCTTTCAAATCTTCTTTTCCAAATTGTCATCACTTTAAGTGGTTTTGTTGACACCCAGGAACTCATTGATGGTCTCTTCCACTCCTGACCAAGACATGAGAATAACCCAAGCAGCTCATTAAGGTTTATCTTGAACTGGGTGTTGTGTGTCAGTTTTGACCCTCTACTTCTCTTTTGCACAAGCAGCTAACTTCCAAATTCTTCTTTCTCTACAGAACTTAGGCATGTGCTGCCAAGGTAGATGATAACAAAAAATTTAGGACTTAGCAAGGGTTCCAGGAATCGGGCAACAGCCTGTGTTTCAAGCACTCGAAACACAGTTATGCTTTTAATAGCAATAATAGATTTACATTACTCAAACAGATTCATGGAAGCATCGAGTGTTACAGTACATAATTTAACACCCCACCAGCCACAACGAGCTATCTAGTATGTATCAGCCTACATCTCCTTTCTTGTTCTACCCACTTTTGAAAAAGGCTTGCATGTTTACAAGCTCTGCTCTGCACACAGTGACAGTCTATTTGCCCATGCATTTCTTTTCCGTTCAAATCATTTACCTTTGGAAGCAAAGAACTACTAAGTTATTTGCGCAGAGAAGACTATCAAAAACCACTTACAGATTTTAGATCATTCCTAGAGATTAGCAAACCGGCTCTGCTAGCAGGAGAGAGGCAGGAGGTCAGTCATACCCTCTTAATCACTCAAATGCAAAATTCCTGAGATAGTTCAAGGTTAAAAGTCAGGAAATGGGAGTTAAGGCTTCTCACAACATTAATTTGCCTGCCAGCCTGTATATCCTGCATGCTTTCCAGAACTGATTAAGCATAAAAAGATATAAAAGAGTAAGGTACAACTTGAGAACAGTGCAGCACTACCGAACCAAAAGCATGCAAGAGTTGGAATTTAACCATGCAAGTCATTCAAATGCCTCTGGCTTTAAACAGCTGAGGCCTTTTTTTTTTTATTGAAGTCTGCCTTCAGTTCTTCCAGGATCAGAAGCAGTCTTGCCACCTGCACAGCCTGAATAGATTAATTAAAATCAAGTCAGGTTTCTCTTTCAGTCCAAAGTTCGACTGCTGTGGAAGAAGGGGACCCTTCACTTCACAGCAAGGGGTAAATTGGCTACCAAACATCCAGACCAAGTAGTTAGACTAGTTTCTTGACATATTTTGGAGATTAGGAACTGGAAGGTTTGTCTCTGTTCTCAAAGCCTGCACTCCTACTTCTCTGAAAGGCTGCCTATACAGTGTGGGTGGCAACAGTTTACATTGGCAAGATGCCTCAAGATAAAGAGGTGTATAGGACAGCCTTTTCCCCCCAGTACAGCTCCTATACTAGGGAACCAATAGCTACTGACAGAAAAAGATAAATATTTGAGATTTTGACAACATGGAAGTATTGAACAATTGCTCTACCTCAACATTCAGGAACATATTACCCGCGGATGGCAGCAAGCACTCTGAGCTCAGCAGCAGAGCAGGCACAGGGCTGCCCATCTGGAAGCGGTTTGTGGTTCACCCCGCAATCTGAACTCAGCAGGAATTGTGAATTTTCACTTCCTACGGGGTCTAGATGGTGATTAAAAGCCTTAAGTCTTCAAGAAGCAGTGCACGTTGACATATTTCTACCAGCACGTTCTATCCCTACTGCGGAAAAAAACCCACAATGTCAAAAATAGCCCGAGCAGCATTGCCAGCTCCTGCTCCCTTTACTCACATGCTGTTTGCAGGGGAAAAAAACAAAAGGTAACTCCAGGATGGCATCACAGGATGCATCTAGACTATCCAGTGCACCCAATGCACAAACCAAGCACTTCTAGGATGGAAGCATGTTTGGAGAGGGGCAAGGAAGCACAGGAAGCTGTTTTTACATACACATAAGTTGTACGCTGCTCCCTGGTTTTCCTCCTACCAGCACCAGGCTAATTGCTGCCTCAGTATAGCAGCTTCCTTAGGAATGTCTGCCCTTTTTTTTTTTTAAAGCAGTATAAACTTCCTTATTGACTTATATAGCTCCTTCACGTTCCCCATCCCCATGGCAATGCTAGCAGGCTCTTCGTTCTGTATCACCCACAAAATGCAGCCCAGGCAAGCAGCAGGGCATCGCCACAGCCTCGTCTGTTCTTCGCCCACAGACAGCTCTGCCGCAGCCACTTTGTTCTAGGCATTGTGTGAAAGCAGTTCTGGAAACATTACTTCTCTGCTCCCTCACCCAGTAGCAGCTTGTTAGCTCTGAAACCTTGTCCAGGACCGAGTCCAGCTACACAGAGATTCCCGACAACCACGGGAACCCCGAAGAGGCTGGGCACATTTGGAGGCGGACAGGGGCTCCTTTAATGCTTACGTGAACGCAGCACTGCCAGGTATGAGCAGGAGTATTTCCATCTGCCTCTAGGATTCAGAGACACCAGGTGAGAATGATCTTGGAGCAGCAGACAATACAGAACAAAAATAATTCATGACGACTTTCCAATCAGAAGAAAAGATAAAGAACACAACAGCTAAGCATTGCCCTGCAAACTACACCTCTCAAGAGTGGCAAATCAAAATTATTTCAAACCCATATAACCAACTCCTAAGAGCATCACCACATAGTTGTGTGGTGTATGTTTTCCAAGAAGTTAGTTTTTAAGTTAAGGAAGTTACCATTAACACAATTAATTGTGTCAGCATAAAGGAAATGCACCGATATGGCTAGATTAGGGCTGGAAGAAACTTCCAGGGAAAAGAACCCTTTCAGCACTGCCTACCATAGCACAGGTGAAGCACTCTGTCTCAGCTTCCCTCATCTCTCACCCAGCACACCACCCTCTTGAAGCAAATGCATGCAGCTGGCTTTTGCACCAAGGAGCAGAGCAGCAGTTATACAGCACCTGGCCGACACATGCAGTGACCGCTGGAGCACATAAGTGGCTGGAATTCACAGTATCAGCTTTCCTATCTACTGCCGTCTTTATTAGTGTTGATGCAATTCCTTCTTGATTCCTGAAAAGCCATGCTGGATTTAAATACTAAACAGAAATGTCAGAGCAAGAGCAGCTATCTAACACCACCATGGGAGAGTAAAGCTTTAGGGGATAAATAAGAAGCATAAGATAAAAGCGCGAGGCTAAGAAGAGGGCTATCACCTCTATCATCCTGAGGAACAAAGCCTCGATTTTCTCAGCAGTAAGGCCAGGGAAAGCAGCAGCTCCAGGCAGAGAGAACCGCACACAGCCCAGAACAGCCCTGTTCCACCCACGGCACAGAGTCCATGCAAACCAACAGCTGTTGAAGTTTGCTTGCTCATTTGAGGGCAGCAAGGGTGAGATTCACATTACCAGATGAGTTTAATTGATTTGCACTTATAAACATCATTTAATTTATTTTGAATGATCCCCAATCAATATATTTTGCCAACAGAGAAATCTGCGTTCAGGTGGAAGCTGCAGAATCCTTCGCACTGCCCTTGCCCGTCCATCTCCCCCAGCCTAACATCCACTTGCTGTCTTTCTGCCGGGTCCAAAGAGGCACAGGCAGCCTGCTGGAGACCTGAGTACCCGGCACAGGGAGAACGAACACGGTCCTGGTGCACAAAGCATGGGACAGACACAGCTCAGACCGAGGAGGAGCCGGGATATGTGGTTGGGTCAGCATACATTCAAGACTCTGCAACCCTGCCACAGCTTTCTAGAAGACTGAGAAAAGGGACAGTGCTCCTGAATTTACTACAAGTCACAGCGCATTTTGGGTTTTACCTTGTCTCCTGAGCAGGATGAGCAGTCACATTTAAAGCATTTTAAGACATCACAGAAGCAACATTTGCCATTTTTCAGAATTTGAGGGAAGACTCCTTATGAAAATTAATTTCCCCTAACCACTCACAATCCAAATATTGTTGTGAGGAGCATTATCCAAGGCTCCTTATTAGCACGAGCTTATGGATTCAATCGGTATCAATTGTTCCAAGAAGATGGGAATAAAAAGGTCCACTAGTTAAGTATGAACAATGAACCATACCCTGATCACAAACTGTAACCAGCTGCCAAAAAAGCGAGGTGCGTCTCTAAGTGCGTGTGTATGTGGGTGTTAAATTGTTATCTGTCCAAATGGAGGAACCAACACAGTTATTTTCTTGTAGGAGCTTTGTGCAGAAGACTGCTGCATGCTTTGGCCCAAGGCAGTTAACCAAGTTGCTACCTAATGAAGCACATAGGTTTTTATTTTTTGAGGTGCCCGGTCTCCTGTAGGACCCTACAAAGCTACCAGGTATCAAAGGCTTTTTAGCTTCATAGTGCACAGCATTTCTTACCAGTAAGTGTAGACTCAGCATAAAAGCTTCGTTACCATTGCTCACGTTTCAGTTCTAGCTCTGCGCTGCGGGCACATCCACGTCTCCACACGAGCACCTCGCTTCCTACACACCACAGCAAACAGCAGTGCTGGTGACCCAGCGTGTGACTGCAAGCTATGGGGCCGGGCAAGGAGATTACCAGGAACTGAGACACGCTGGTGTTCAGATACAATGCAGCTGCCCCCAAAATGCAGGTGGCACCCAGCAGTATTTTTCCCTGCCACCCAGCTGCCTTGCTGTGTTGAAGACATTTGTGGGATCACACACAACTTGGTGCTATTTCCATTTCTTTCTACCTGTTTCAGCTGACCTCCTAAAAGGAAGGCAGTACCACGAACACTGAACAGGGCTGACACCTTATTTCACACTTTTTTCCACTAAAAGGTAATATTTTGGCCTAGTGTTGGCTGGCTTCCTATCATAATTACCAAGATCCTGCTTGGTAACTAGTGGCTAACCAGGAGGAGCAAGCCCATCTCCACCTCCTTGAGCAGAGGCCACACTATTCAGTACCAGCTGAAAACAGACTTCTCAAGGTCATTAGCACGTGTCCAAATTCCTGGCACACATCTCAAGCCTCCAAAACTGCTAAGGCTGGTAAGTGAGAAGACGTTTCCACCCGAGTGCTGGAAGGGAAGCATTTACAACGAAGCCATCCAGCAAAACCACTAGCAAACATCTGAATTCCTTTAACAAAAGATAGCACAGAAGCTCACACAGCCACAGAGAGAGATTGCTATTCTATCCCTGTAGAGAAAACAAACTGAATTTTAAGTGTCTGTTCCCAAAAATGTAGGGCAGCCTTAGCTCTGGAAGTGCCACAGTCACCGTCAGGCTGTCACGATGCTCGTTGCCTCGAGAACGCAGCATTTATCACTTCACAGCACATATTCATAGTAGTAGTAAGCACTGATTTCTTTTCCATACTACAAGGCTTGCTTTATCTCTACGCTGAAGCTATATGCTTTTCTGGGACGTGCTTCAGGATTAAATGCAAAAAAAAAAAAAAAGGGTTTTAGTAAAAGGGATCTGTTTGCAGGGAGTGCAATGCCTTAGCCTGAGCCCACACGTGACCATACCAGAACACGTGCTGGTACAGGGGAAGGAGGGAACTGTGTCAGCCCTACAGCACCGACACACCGGCAGCTGGGCCAGGGGAACAGCTTCTTGCTCCCGTAAAAGTCAGCTCTCCCACCTTCCACCCTACACAGCCTGCCCTTGCTCCTCTCCCTGCAGCTCTCTCTCCTGTCATACCCCCGGATCTCTCCCACTCAGTAGCACAGAGAAGTACCCAGACGTTAATGGGAATTAATTCACAGCTGTGTTACCAGGACCGCCAGCGCTCAACAGCCACCAGGACAAGGGGAGGGTCAGCAACAGCAAACGCACCGGGGAGGAAAGCGCGGCCCCCTTGCTGGTCGTGCTGAGCTGTCTGGCTGCTCCCCAGGTTTCTGGGCACCCAGCTCCTGGATGTGCTTCATCTGCACAGCGTCTGATTAAAGCTGGTCTTCTCAAGTGGCCCAGCTCCTCCAGCTGCCAGGCTCAGCCTTGCTAATGCCTCTAGGCTCGTATGACTTATAAACGAGGAACACAACAGTGGCCAGCTTTAGAAGCAGGTCCCCCAGACTTGCACACAACAGCAGCATCTCGCTGTGCTGCGGGGAGAGCCGGGCACCCTGCAGCCACCTCCTGCAGGGTGACCAGGAGCCGCTTGTGGCGGCCACGCAGCCCACTGCACACAGCCAGCCAAGAACATGCTCGCTGGCTGCACCTTGTCATCTTCATATGGATTTTCAAGGTCTCGTTCCCTTCCCTCCCGGCTCCTCCCCGGCCCCGGTGAAATCCCAAGCATGCAGCCCGGGGCTCTGGCACGTGTTCCCACCCCACACGGCTGCTGGATACCAGCACAACCTGTCACCTTCCTCCACAGCAGCCAAGCCCTGGCTCCCCGGGTGCAGAAACACCTTTCTCCTGGGAGCAAGGCTGCAGCTGGGCCAAAACCCAGCCAAGCTCGAGGGACCAAGAAAAGGGCTTTAGACAAGCACTGACAGTGGGCCCATTTTCGGCACTGCCCCTCGCCCAGCAAGGCTGGGACCTGCGGGTGCTTCTCTTCGCCCCGCACTTCTGGGCACCTCCTGGAGAACCGCGCACAAGGCGAGCTAATTACACCATCTGCTCGGCGTGCATGCACGCACCGCGGCGCTCTGAGTCATTAGAGCACGGGATTTATACTTCACTGCACGCATCTTGCTCTTTGTGACCGTGTGCCTAGATACAGCCAAAACGAACACAAGTATCTGGAATGTCTGCAGCTCGCTGGCCGGCCTATCTGAATACAAAGCTGGGCCGTTCGAGAGCCTGACTGGCTGCGTGTGACCCCGGTTGCACATCGAGCTTTCCCAACCGTGCTCAGAGCCCCTTCTCCCCTTCCTCCCCCCACTGCCAGCATCTGAGAACGGGGCACAGCGCGGTGTTTCAGCCGCACGTTATAAAAACGACTTTAGTGAGGGGGAAAAAACAGGCGGTGCAGGTGATCCTGAAGACAAAGAGCTCGACACCCGAGCCAGCAGCTCTGCCTGCCTCGGCACGGCTTCCCAAGGGTTTAATCCCACCCGAGCACCCCCGTGGGGTCCCTGTTCCTATGGCAGCAGCCGCTCCTCACCGCTCAGGCCAGTCCTCATCCGGCGCTTGCCAGATGGACAACGCGGCACGGCGGCCTCCCGAGGGGCCGTGTCTCCCCTTGGGTCATTTCGTCTTCGCTTGCCAGCACCCAGCCCGGCTCCCACAGGCTCCTGTAAGGCCGGAGCTGTCTCCAGCAGCACCGTGCAGGTGCCCGATCCCACACCGACGGCCGAGGTCAATGAGACAGGCACAAAGCCCCCAGCCACAGGCAGGAGCCCGCCTGTGCTCAGCACTCCGCTTAGGTGTTGTTTTACTGGGCCCAAGCACCCGGGTGGTTTCTATATAATTGACAGCAATAGCTACGTTTTCTGTGGATTCTATGATGTTTCTGGCATTTCTCATTTTTTTTTTTTATTATGAATTCCTTCTGCTGAAGATTTTACTTGAGCCTCTGAGATCTCCAAGTATCTGATACTACCTGCAGTGAGCTCTATCCGACTGGTTTCATCCCCATAGCATCGCTCCATCCTATGGCAACCCCTTTCCTAAGGGATCATGTACCTATACCTTGACATCACACTTCCAAAGGGATGTACTGAGCACTGGACTTCTCTGTTCTTACCTCCTGTGCTTTGCAATTTAGCCTGACGATCATTTAAAGTGAACTCCAAATCAGGACTGGAAGCATTTGGTGCACAAGGCATAAAATACTGTCCAGGGGCTTCGCAATAGCCAAGCAAAACCACAGCCATTTCCACAAGTTTCCCTTCCCCACAAGGGGAAGCAGCAGACGCCACCAGATCTTAAAGAATCTCAAGTTTCTTAAGGAAGATACAAGCTGGTCAAGACAAGCTCCTAGAACGTGGCCTAGAACCGCAAACCCAGTGGGCTATAGTAGGAAGGATCTTCCTTTAAGCCACGTCAAGCCACAGCACCTGCTTGTCTGCAACAGATGTACTTCCTTCCTGTCAGCTTCCTCCGTTAATCCAGGGGACGTATCCAGGAGACTCCGGTGTTGATGCTGCCATGCTCTCCCACAGCTGGCACAGAAGCCACACAGCCTGGCGGTGTTCTGAGGCACCACACGTCTCCCTTCCCTCCCTCGGGGGGCGGTGTCCCAGGCCACCACCAGCGTGTCCCCAAGCAGTGTGCACAGTCCAGGGGGAAAGGGATGAACGCGGCCCCGAGCCGCAGGCAGGCTCCCAGCGCTCGCTCTTCCCACCCCCCGGCACCACACCGCGTGCCCTGCCTGACCCAGCCGCAGCCTCCTCATAACCAGGGCTGGCAGAACACAGCCCTCGCCCTCCTCAAGGCCCGTGACCTAACACATCCCAGCGGTTTGTCTCCACCCTGATTTTTAAATCCAGGCTGTGTTTAACGGATCCTACCCGGCACTTACAACACCCAGATCGGGGCTGGCAAAGCCACCCTGCGAGCTCACGGCTCGGGATTTGCTGCTCAGCACAAGCACCAGACTGACACACACCTCCTGTGCAGAAATTATTTCAGCAAATAGTTGTAACTATCACCCAAACACTGACCTACATAAACATAATTCTCAATACGTCTATTAATTTACTGATCAATTACCTTAATTTACTGATCAATAACCTAAATAAATCATCAGAGTTCAACTAGCCTGCAAAGCCCAAGTTGAAATCCTCTGGCAAACCAAATATTCCTGCTGACCTTGTCTAGTCTCTAAGCGAACCTTCAGTCTGACCCAGAGAACCAGCTCACTATCAAATTCCCAAGCCAGTGAAGGGTCTGCAGAACTATAAAAAACACAGACCTTACCGGCAGAGGTCTTTGAACACTCCTCCCTTCTTCCATTAATCGTGTCCTTTATTCCACGTCCTAATAATGGCAGGAACACAAGCTGCCACTGTTCCAGACCGGAGAAGACAAAGGGCAGTGATCTTGCAGAGACTGCAGTGCCTGGGATGAATGAAACCGCACTGAAATCCCAACAACTTGTTTTTCCTGACGCACCGAGTGCTTTGCTGGGTTCCTGGGCAGCCGCACGCTGAGCAAGGCCAACACGTCGGCAAAACGGCGCCCTCCAGACCTGCACGCAGCAGATCCGGGAAGGACACCCAGCAAACACCCTGTCAGGTGTCACCTTCACAGTGTGGGAGCAGATGGAATTACAGCCCACAGCACCGAGAACGCATCACTCTGATATTTAAGCTGTCTGCTCTGCCAGACAAACCAGAAGCGGCACCGCTGCCCCGACAAACCCTGCTTGCTGCGAGGAACTCACCTGCCGGGGCAAGCGGTGCCCCACAGCCAGGAGCAAGCTCTTCTGCCAGCACCTGGACAAGTGGCTACGATATCATATGCAGTGTCTGCTGTGCTCTGGAGATAGATCCAGAGGCAGCCACTTACGGTTATTAAAACAATAAAAACCACATCCCATCCAGCCTTACTCCACAGAATTATGCAGACAGCGAGTCTAGCAAGCAATGTCAGGAGTACAACAAGCAGCAGTGCTCACTACTGAAATAGTGAGATTTATTGATAAATTAATCCCTTTATTCTTCCTCACTTACATACAATAGAAATAGTCACAACAACAACCCTGCAGCCTCACCGTAACGAGCAGCAGCATGTTTCACACTTCAGCCACTTCCCTGTCTGCCTGCACCTCGGCAAGCCAAAGACTCACCCAACTCAGGGGCCTGGTAAAGGACTGGGTTCGTTTACCCCAATTTTGTCCTTTCTATGAAACTAAAGAAGTAATTTACACCCTTCAAGTACCGAGTGTTGCATTTTGGCCTCCTTACATTACTAGTCACCAGCTCAGACGTCGTGATGCGCTGACACAGCAGACGGCAAGGAATTCTCATTGCTCATTGTAAAAGCAACAACTGTCCAGTTACCTAGAAACGCTCCTGCAAATCAGCTCCAGTACAGCTTTGAAGAGCAGAGCCCCCACGCACCGAGGGGACATCACCTCTGCTGGCGGCCTCTCTGCTCACTACGTGAGACAGCAAGGTGAACCCAGGGCTTGGCTCTCCTCACCAAGGAGCAGAACCTGCCTAGGACCGACCGTGAAAACAAGCAAACAGACTGAAAGGACACCTGGTTATACCTGTGCAAGCCAGAAAAAAATGCATATATAGCCCTTAGTGAATTGAATGCACTGCCCTGCTTTCTCATTCCGCCGAATCAAGGCATCCCAGAAGCAGGCTGTAACGAAACGGAAGCAGGAAAGCTAAATCAGACCTGTCTTTCAAGGGACTAACCTCCATGGGGAGGGACGAGCACTGGAACTTTGCTGGCTTTTTCCAGCCACAGTCGTGTTTTATTTATACGTGCCTCCCAATTAAAAACTGAAGCACAAAAGACAAAGAGCTCAAACACCTACAGGGAGGAGCATTTCCAGAACGAGCCATCAGGACCACCAGGTGCAGTAAGCAACACACACTGCTGTTCCAGATAAAAATGCTGGTGCTCTGGGAACTGGCTGTAGCAGTATGAACACGTGTCATCATGGCAATCCAGTGCTCTTTGGCTGTGCAGCCAAAGCAGCTGAGGACCCTACCCAGGACACAGCCCTGGTATTTCCAGCGGTGCAGGACCCTGAGGAAGGCGAAGACAGGCGTGCAGCATGTATCAAAACCACATGACAGGTTCCCAACCCCTCTTACCTATCACACCGGTATTAGAGGCCTGTGCTGGTCTCTTTTTCCCACACCAAGCCTGCTGGTTGCTGCCTGCTGCTGTTCCCATCGATGGTGTCATTCGGTGGGACTGAAGAGCAAGGCGAGCCAGCCACAGCACCCCTAACCCAGCAGGGCTCAGTGGCCCTAAGAACCCAAGTCACAGGAAACAGCTTTTCTACAGCAGTGTTGTTCCTCCCCCTCATGCCAGAAGTTGAACACAAGTCTGTAACACTTCAAGGCTTTGAAAAACCCAAACCATCAGCAACAGTAAGCTTTTGTGTGTTACGTGAGGATCCAAGGCTCCATCCTTTAAAGGTGATTCATTTCACTTAGACATAGGCTACTTCTTTCCAACATCAGCACTCCCCAAGCTATATTACTCATCTGCCTCTGACCTTACATACAGGACATGAAAGTTTAGACAACGATATTTGACATGAAAATCAGTTGAGAAAGGCATCTTACCAAGTTTCCATGGTTTTCTTACCACGTTAAGGTTCACAATGCTTCTTGCAGGTCTCTGCTTCACATGGGTTTTTTTTTCATGGCTTACTGAGTATTCTAATAAAATAACACCCAAAAGCACACTAAAAAAAACCCTATTAACAGAGTGAAAATTAGAGCATCAGATCTATTACACCACCCAGCCTCTCCCCGCCACTGGAGAAGCGTTAGAGCCTTTGGACATCATTTCAACAAGGAGGTTTAGTTCTAGAGAGTTTGCAGTAAAGTATTTAATCGCCAAAGGATTTGCAAATTACACATGAATATTCATGCAGCACTTCTCACCATGACATAAATCCCATTGTATATTTATGAATGGATTGCTTTGCCTCTAGCTTCTGTATGTATATAAACACAGGTTTTAATCTTCCCTCCCTCCCTCCCTTCTTTTTAAGGAGGTGCTTGAACAAATCTGCATTTTTGGAATCTATTATCTACACCGTATTTCTTGCTTTTTTTAAAACTCTGTAAATCTCCTTCTTCCATAAGGCGGAATGCATACTTTATGAAAGGCTTTAAGCACGGCCATAAGAGAGCTAATCAGCAGTGTTACACAACTTGTGAGAGAGAAAACAGGAATGGCAACCACTGTGGAGAAAGAATTAAGTGGGGAGGAAGGAACACTGCAGCTCTGCTGGCTTTTTCCAGCCACCATGGACATATTTTATTTATATGTTCTTCCCGAGGGAAAACTGAAGGGTGAAAGAGAAAGAGCTCAAACACCTACGAGGAGGAGCAATTCCAAAACGAGCCATCAGGAGCACCAGGGACGGGTGCAGCAAGCAACATGCATCGCAGTGGTGAGCAAAGGCATGATGCGACAGGTCACCATCCTGCCTCTGAATGCAAAATACTAGCTAAGGGGAAGTAAACCCTCCATAAGCATCTAGGAAGCAACACAAATAATAAGCCTGCTATTACAAAACCCTTAGCTCTGATGTAACCCCATTATTTCTATACCTGTCATCAGGTGTCTGGGCTGGCCATGAGGCAGCAGGATCGGAACAGCACTTCAGCCTGTCTTCAACGTGTCCGATAAGGTGCACGACTGTCATTCAGGAGGGTGTTGCCACACATCTGCCCAACTACTTCAGGGAAGTAATTAAAACAATGCCTTTAAAGATCTTTGTTAAAATGGTTTAATTTAGGTCATTTCATTGCAAATCTATTCTGCACTAAACCTGATGGCAAAGAAGCACTTACCAACACACGGCGCTCAATCAGAAGCGAGCGTCACAAGCAGACTTCCACGCAGAATGATTACAGGTGTGCATTACAACCACTTGCACTCTTTTCATTCCTGTTACTACACAGCAAACCTCTTCGCACTGAGGAGTTAAGAGCACCAGCTGCCTTCCTTTTACAGGGATTTGGTGTCACCTGGCTCTGCTTGGAAAACGGGAGCAGCCGCTGAGACGCGGTGGAGAGCACAAGGGCTCCTGCAGGAACACGACAGAACATGGTCTGATAAGAGACATTCCTCCTACCCCCAAATAATCACTGCTTGTTCGCACGCTTACACCAGGCTGTAAGGTGCAGCTTGCTTGGCTGCTGTCATGTCCTCCTCTGGTAATAAGATCAGGGAGAAGATCCTTGGAAAGGAAGAACCATGACTGGTCCCTGAATCAAAAACCATAGTGACCGTACCTAGCAAGGATCATCATCCCATCTGAGTTGCTGAAGATGCCACCAACTACCACCCAAAGCAGGAGCCTGCATCTGGGAGGCAAATAGAAATAAAAGATGGTGCAGTTGGAGTATTAGCTACGGACTACGGGGCAAATAGAGAAATCAAGATGAGAAAATACAACACAGAACATTTGCTCTAGGGATAAGAGTGGCATTTACAAAGATGTGTGAAAGCAAGCTTGAGTGGAGGACGTAACTGTGCGCGATCTGTTCAGCTGAAAATCTGTCTTGGCAAACAGACTGCTATATATACAAGCCTCCTGCAAACGGTCGAGCCAGGTTCCTAGGCCACACACTCCTCCCTGTCCTCCCACAGATTCTTCTCCCAACAGAGAAGGAAAGCTTAAGAAGTGGGAAGTTATGCCCAAGGACTATAAAAGATCAAACCAGCAAGCAAGATAGTTTCGGTGCCTTAAGAAAGTACTTAGATTCAGGTTATGCTTTTCTTAGCATCAAACAATGAAAGACCACGATGGCAGAAACCTTCTAAATTTAATTATTAGTGAGCCAGTTGCATGAGGCACTAGCAATGCTATCAGATCTTCTCTGAAGAATTACCAGCTGGCATATGACAGGACGCCTGCCTTTCTGCAGAATTACAGACCAGCCCAACTGCCTGCAGAGCACACCAGGTGCAGCTGCTCTGCAGTAAAAGCAGATGCCCAAATCCAGTAGCAAAACGTTACGGTGGAAGAGGACAGACGTTTCTTTAAAAGACAGAGCACACTGAACAGGGCGTTGAGGAGCTGACTTACCACCAGAGCTGACTTCCCACCCTTTAGTGTTTCACCACGAAACACCTACTTGGACAGCTCCTCGGATCCGATGCTGCCTCTCACCGAGACAGTAAAGAAGGAGCTTCTTCATGCAACGAACAGCTTGCAAGAGGTGTCGCTGGCAGCCTCAGCTGGGCCCTGTCCCCCTTTTGCTATCAAAGACAGGACAGAGGAGGGGAGGAACAGACAAAGACTGCTCAGTATGGCAGAGCAGCAGTGACAAACATGCAGGAGAGTACCAAGTCTAAAATTTTCTTCTGAGATGGTCAGGGAGGTTTACAGCTCTGACGCCAGCTTTGTTATCACTCAGGTCTTTCCAGCATTATATTCTGGCCCAGCTTCACAGGTTGAACTTCCACAAGGAGCTGCAGTTTATTAGACTTCAAGGGAGACTTTGGAGAAAGCCAGCAGGAACAAGAGGGATAGGCACCACTTCAAAACAGCACAAAAGGAAGGATGTTCCAACACTTCGTGTAGCACATTAGAGGAAAACTAACAAGCGTTCAGGAGACATAGATCACAGAAATCACACAGTACCACAGCAGCAGCTTGAGCTCAGGCTTGAACTAAAAAAAGGGAATGACAACTGTAACAGACAAAAAGATATCACACCAGTATCTTACACAGTAGGTTGAAGATAAATCCAGAATCTCTTATATTCATCGTTTAAAAGCAAAAAAAAAAAAAAAAAGATAAAAAAAAAGATAAATTTAGGAAGTTTAAGGTATCTTGCAGAATCCCAGTGCCACAAGAAGCAAGGATATAGTAACAGCCACGACGTTTCTTCTTTCTGCATTACGTAGGTTAAAATAAAGGCAGAATAACACTCATGGAGAAGATTCAGGATAGCAAGCTGATCTCTAGGAGATCAATTTGCACTTTTCTATAAAACTGGGAAAATTCCCTCTGGAGAACTGCCTATTCAGCAGCCTAAAGCCTGCTACTTAAGTTTCCATATTAAAACTATTTAGTTTTATTTTTTTATTTTAGTTTAGTCAATGTCCTGTCAAAGCAACAGATCATCTACCTTTGATGCTTAGATCTTGCATAGTGTGAAATACCAATGACGTAAGAAAGGACAAATTGCAAGTCTTGCTTACTGCCTTGCTGACTGAGAAGATATTTAGGATAGCTGGATGTAGAGACAACTTCACAGAATTTCAGAAAAATCTAAACAAGTGGCTGACATGAAATGACAGCTGGACTGGAGAGAGCTGGGATCTTGAAAAAATGGTGACCATCATTCTGAACAGAAGAGTTGAGCCTCCTTGTCCTCTGCAGGGTTACCACGCACTGCTCATCAAATATACCTGAGCATCACCACATGGAATGCTCCCACAAAAAAACCTTTGATCAAAGTACTCATTTGATTTTAAGTTTAACCTTGCCGAACTCTGCAATACAAAAGTGTTATTCATGTTAAGGGTTGTTTTTTATTATTTTTATTTTAAAACCGCACTTCCTTATGACAGTCTCATCTGGAATGTTATATACAGTACAGGTCATCCTAAATTAGCTACGTCTTGTAATTTTGCCTTTAAAAGGCTTAATTTTCATGCCAAATTCTCCTTTGGGAAAAGTTTCCCTCTCTGCTATGCAGGAATTCGATCAGAGCAACAGCATCCCATGGAGCTGCATCGCTTCCTCTGGTACAGTCCACCAGACCTAGAGAGCACTGGGAGAAATCCTGAAGAATACCGATGCCACTGCTGTGGGCGCACCATGGCAAGCTGAAGCACTGCATTCCCACCAAAACAGACGTCCTACACAGTAACCTAAAGATGGAGATAGCAGATGTTGAAGAACCGAAACAGCACCACCGTGAACAAAGGTTGGACTGGAACAGCCAAAGCCTGTCTAAAGAGCCCTGCAACCATCCTGTAGCTGTTAAAAACTAGAGCAGCATCACTAAGCGTGGACCTTACCCTGTGCGCACAGTTAAAGTAGCACTCAGATCCTCTTCTAGATCGATGACAAACTGCAGAAGCACAACACGCATGTGGCCTTAGAAATCCTTATTGACTCAAAGTGAACCCTCGGAGCTATACAAGCGAAATTGGCTGAAGATTTCCCCCTGCATAAAAGCGGCAGCGAGGTTAGCAGCGGTTCCAGCTTCTCTCACGTGCACTGCTGAGGCATGGGCAGCAAGGAGCCCGCTGCTACCTGGCACAGCTGCCGCACAGGGCAGCGGCCATCTCACTCCTGGGTGCCGGCCCCCGGCCCTGCCCACAGCTGCGCGTCTCCTCCCTCGCACGGGGCCAACTGCAGCTGGGCAGTGCCACGTGCTCTGCCTCCCACGGGAGGGAATTACACCCGTCCTCCGAGCAGTCCCACCACCAGGCCTTCGAGCACCCAGGGGTGCAGGACAGGCCCCGCAGCAGGCCAGCAGCACGCCCGCTGGCAGCAGCCCCGCTGCCTCGTGGAATCAGAAGTTGCACCCGACAGGAACAAAGCTAACCGTGGTTATCCGCCCGCCAGCACAGCTTTGTAGGGCAGCTCGGGGGCTACCAAAGCTGTCCCATGCTGCTTGCACGGCCCAGATCACCACAGCTGCTAATGCTGGCCCCACGGGCTGCGTGAGGGGGAGGCACCGGGCCGAGCACAAAAGCATTAAGCCAGTTAGCAGTCACGTAGGAGAGATCTGCCAGCAGCCACGGGGCCGTTTAAGAAATAGTTTCACTTCGACTTGAGTTCAGAATTGTTGTGTGACCACTGTCCGCCTCAGCTCTGCACAGAGCTGGTATGAATGACTGTGTTGTGCAAATCAATACTGTTTATTGCGTGCTTTAAATCAATAGCTTTCCTCCACAGAGTAAATTCTTCTACAGCAGTGATTAGACATTTGAGGAGAACTAAGTAGTTTCACCAAACATTACCATTAGTCCCAAAACATCAGTTTGACGTCTCAGCCAGAAAACACTTTATCAGAACTAATTAATCCCCACAGCATCTCTGTAAGATTGAGAGCGCAATTCATCTTTTTTGTTCTTTAATGCGTTGGGTATTTATGTTACAGAACGTAGTGGCTGGGGTGGAAGCCATAAGTACTAGAACAAACAGAACAACCCAAGCCAGCAGAACACATCCAAAAGCATGGAAAAGCCAGAGAACACTGACAGCTGCAGGATTTGGCTTCTTTACATCTTCCTGTTACACACCAAACCTCCTGTGAATACCCAAAGAGTCTTCCAGATGTCACTTGACTGGATGAGTGGCAGTGAAAAGCAGTTATTATTCTATTGGGAGCAGTTTTGTCTGTTGTTTGTTCAGCCAATTATCTATGCATGCAGCTTAAAAGTGGGGGAGCAGTAACCTTAGGCTCTGTGAACAAGAACTCTGGGTTTTATTTGAGCAGTTAAAGCTAAGTCTTCATTACCACAAGCAAAGCACGTAACCTTACCGAGCAGGTCTCCTGAATGGCAGCCAGCCAGCAGAAAACGTATTCCTCTCTGAGGAAGTGGCTGATCTACGTAGCTTTCAGATCTGTGTATGTGGCAGCACTTACACACCTTCACCTGACTGTCTGGCTGCTGTCACCCACCACATGAGCCTCTGCTCATTTATGGTTCAGCCAACTCGGCCTGCTGGTGGCACGGTCCAGGCCACCAGGCTGGGGCCGCCAGCCACCGCACAGGAGAGCACCAGCAATACTCGCTAACCACCTGCAGGATCTCTCACTCTCTTTAAAAGGTGTGATGCTCTCCCATACTCGACACAGCCACGTGCCGCATCAGGCCCAGGAGGTGTCGATCCTGGCAGGGCATCGGCTGCGTCTCACCACGCACACAGAAACCACAGCGGAGCAGGCACCCTCGGGAACGCAGACCGTAAATCAATCATTTACTAATGGGCTCCTCGGGCACCCAGATAAGAACCCCCGGGGCAGGTCAGTGACAGGACTGCCCCCAGCTACCTAGCACAGGTCGCTTCCTCACATACAAGTCACTTCATTAAACAGGTTGTGGGTTGGCTTTTTTCTGACAAGTCTTTCCATGTCTTCCAGTACAGTTTCCGGCACAAGCTACAAGAATTAAAACCAGATTTGGGTACCATGAGGTTTGCAGCAAACTCATCTTTCCACAGCTGCACTAACTATGAAGAAACCACCGTGAATGACAACTTGAGGACACCCTGCGGGGCTGCAGCAGGTGAAAAGGCACCCTGCCTGTAGAACCTGGTCAGAAATCACAGCAAAGCCAAGCACCTCCAGCGCTGGGAACACCTCCCCAGGTGTTTACCTCAGCTGGGAGACAGCCTGGCCAGGTGACAAATGTGGGGTCACTGCACACGCGCATCCTCAGCAGCAACCCCAGGTGACAGCCACAGCCACCGTGCCACCGTTACCTCCTGCCCTGCCACTCGGCCCCAGCCATGCTAGCAAGCCTTCTGCACCACCAGAGTCGGGATCAGCTGTTTCTATAAACCAAATCCAGACAATAACAACACTTTCCAGCCAGAGAAGTTTCTCCCCTCGCAGCCACAGAATTTTTCTCCAACAGCAGCAGCTCAAGCAGTCCCCATCAGCGCTGCTGCTGAGCCCCAGCCCCAGGTGGACAACACAGCAACAACCAATTCTCTGCCATTTCTGTTCAGATGACTACTTTGGCATGAAAATAGATGACCTACATGGAGATGAAATTGTTGATCCCCTTGTCAAGGAAGTTTCCAGTCTGAGGCAGCATCACTAACTTTAATTTTGCATCAGAAAGACTGACAGCTTGTTGAGGACTCCTCTTGTGAGCAGAATGACCTTGCCACAGTAGAAGATGAAGCTCCACCTACAGATTCCTAAACAGTGTGATTTACTGAGATTTCTTCAAAAACAAATCTAGTCTTTTAAAACTCAGAATTCCCCAAGATACATTAAAAAGCTGCTGAGCTGAAGAAAGCTATCAATTTTTCATTGTTTTCACATTCCATAGGGAAGTAAGATACAACGGGTCTTTCAGTAGTCCTGAAGTCACCGCTGACATCCTCTCTCACAACATACCTGTGTGTGTACCGCACCTTCAGCAGTGATGCTCTTACTGAGAAGCATCATTCCTGTTGCCCCCAGCCACCCCGCGGAGCCTGACGCGAGCTCACGCCAGGAGGGGAGGAAGCACAGCGCCTCTGGCCCCTGCAGCCTCCCCAGGAATCAGCACGAGGAGCTGCTAACGCCCCATGCTAAGCTGAATTCTACCGCACGCTTTCTCTTGTAAGTCTTACAGGAAAATCCAAAGAATTTCTTGTAACTGAAGAGGGCCGAATGCTTTTGTCTGCAAACCACTTTTACCAGTTACAGGTGCAGTCAGGATCAATTCACCGTGGAAGACTTTTGGAACTAGTGAGTTAAATCAAATGGTCACAATCACCTTCCTTCTTTTCTTTGTCTCCCTACATGTTAGCACTTATATAAACCCATTAATTTCCGCTTATTGTGGAAAAACCTCCTAAGAACAGCACCAGTCCCACACACAAGACACCCGCTCCCAGAGATGGCATTCACAATGACTACAAAGGCTGCATTGCTGTCACTCGGTGCTGTGCTCAGGGAAAGCAGTTATCTCTACCTTTGGATATACACCTAGCTGCCTGTTCTTTATAATAAATCAATCTGCTATTCTGGGGAAGGTAAACATGAGAAAGATGCAGGATCACATACATCTGATAGGGCATTGAGCTAGCTGTCACTAAAGAAAGGTAACAGCAGGTAAGCCAGCAGCCTTGAGCTGCATGACACATGCTGCTGCCAGTGATGAAAGACAAACCCACAGAATGCTTCAAGACTTTTTTCTTCTCCTTACACTTACTGATTTCCACCTGCAGAAAAGCGCGGCTCCTTTTATTCTCCATGCTTTTCAGTGCTCTCCCTTCACGTCCTTTTATTCTCGAGAACCCCCACACTTTAGTTAGCTAAATTTAGCTTTATTCTAATGACTGTAGTTATGCCATAGGGAAATCATCCAAGCAGTAGACATCTACACTGGAAATTTTAGCACGATGCTCACATTTTTAATTCCTTATACAGGAAGTTCAGAGACCGAGTGCACAAAGCAGGCTGGGCATGGAAAGCTTCAACATCAGACTAAGGCAGAAGAGACAAACCATTCGGCAGTATTTCACATCAGGCCTGGAAGGCAGGCTTAGCAGGGCACAGCTAGATGATTTTGTTCTCTCTCTCTATAACAGGCCCAGCTTTTCTTCAGGCAGATCCTCAGGCTCAACAAGCTTGCATATTCATGAGTAAACAGGTGGCCCTCACTTTTTAGGAGCACCAAGTGTTCTACATGTGACAACACATACATTGACACATATTGGCCCCAAACCCTGGCAAATCTCTCCCCCTTTCTCCTCTTTACCGAAGTTCTGCTTTGTGGGTTCAGAGTGGGAAAAAATCTCCATATGGAGTAGGAAGATGTCTCAGGGAGCAACTGCAGAATCTGGGCTTTCATTTAATAAATAGCTCCAACCCTTCATCATCACGAGCCTTTGAAAAACGAAGGGACACCAACGGAGGCACTGCTACTTCCCAAACACCTGCTGCTGCTAGTAGCTTTACAGGCTTAACTGACAGCGCTCCTATTTTGCTATCGCTCACTCTCAACGGGAGTCCAGTGATTGGGGTAAATGAGTTCAGTCAGCTCCATCTAAAACAACCTAGGGAAACTTGCTTGTACCATCATGCCAGGAGGAAGAGCTTGAGAACATAAAAAGTGGAGAATGGGGTTATCAGGCATCTTCAGGAAGCCTCTGGGTGGAAAGGCAAGGAGAAGAGAGAAAAAGCAATCCTCTTCCAAGAGGGGCAGATCGGATTCCCTTCAACAGTGTGAAGAACCCAAGGACAGAGCACCCACAGGCATCCAGACACCCGATGTCTGATGAAAGCAGAAACCTCACTTGCGGCACTCTGTTGGTGCAATTCCTGATTCACAGCAATGTTTAAGCACAGCCAGCAGCTGCTGCTCATGTTTCTGAGGCACCTTTCTTACCTCCTAGCTGGTAACCAGCACAGCACCCTCCAACACCGCCACGTCCTCAGGGATAAGGAAGCGGCTGGGACAGCGCTCTGCTGCATTTTACCAAACGGCATGTGCTGGTGAATGCCTGGAAGATCAGGCTTGCCTTTAAAAATAGGAGTGATGATTTTTATCCCCTAACTCGGTAAGGCTTGGCCCCCTCTTACACGTCCTGAATTATCTAATTTAAAACAAACTCGGGAAAAAAAAAAAAAGTAATCTACTTCAGCTTCCTTTGACATGAAGAAAAAACTGTTTCTTCCCACCTGGTCACTGGAACTACCTTACACCTTATGATCCCAAATCCTTCCTTACAGGACACCTTCTTGATTCTTCTGCTGCGCCCTAACACAGGTACAGTACTGCTTAAGTTACAAAATTCTTCTTATGCTTCATCTTCAGATGGTTCCTAAAAATGCTGTAAAATCCACGTGCTTCCCAGGTCTGCCTGCAATCTGGCGTACCCTGAGGTGGCAAAAGGGACGAGTGCTCCTGCACGCAGTGGCTTCAGCCAGGCTTTCAGGAGCACGACACCACTCACCCCAGCGCTGAGAGAGAGCAAGGTGCTCCCGGGTGGCGGCCACTTTGTACCTGGCCAAGTCTAACAACCCCTTCTAACAACAGCCTATCCACCGAGGTGGTGAGACGAGCTACAGGAGAGCTGGAAAACCGCCCAACCCATCGATTTCACCACTCACTTCACACAGCCCCACTTTGACACCCGTGGGCACAACCGCGTCCAGGCCGCTGCTGCAGTACCCTGCCCCGCAGCGCTCGGCGCGCGGTGCCACTCCGCCTGCAAACCCAGCACCCGCTGTTGTCACAAAAACAACGGGCAAGCCTGTGCCCTCAAGCTAGGTGGTATCCCTGCTCTTCCACTAAATTAAGCTAGAGTGAAAGATTTAGAGAAGGCTGAAAACCTGCATGCCCTGTCTTTAGCTACCAGTTGTTGCTCGCTGAATAAACCCACCAGGTGTTGTAAAGGTACGCTCACACTGAAACCCCGCCACTGAGAAGCAATGGGGTGCAGAACAAGTCCAAACCCATAAACCTTCCTCCACATCCCCGAAGTCTGCAGATTTACAGCAGTGTTTCCTGGTATCTGTTGCTTTGTGCTGGGACAAAGACAACACATATAGCACAGCAGAAAACGCACAAAACAACCTTTGCTGCAGCAACTTCACAGATTCTTCCAGGCTTCAGAATACTGAAACTCACAGTACACTCCTGGATGATCAGTACATAAAAAAGTTCACTACTGCAGCTATGACTCGAGCTGCTCAGAAGTTCTGACCACCTGATTTTCACAGACAGTACTAATTAGTTGAAAGAGAAACTTTTTTTCCTGCAAGTAGAGCAGAGCATCTCTGTAACTCATACAAGGACACGGTCCCGCAGGGGATGGGGGAAAACTTTGACACTTAGTTCTTCCAGTGCTGGATCAACAAACTCTTCAAACCCTGAGGATTTTCAGAGGGGCTGGGGAGTGTAATTCAGCCTGAGTTCTCAGTAGCACTACTGGAAAATGACTCAGATGCAAAGCTCGTCAGGGCCATGTGTATTCAGGTGTATTACTATGTGCACAACAAATATGTCATGTGATAGGACTTATCAAAGTGTGCTGGAATATTCTCCTTTAACGGTGGTGAGCAGTCAACATTTCTGCGATAGCTCAGCACACACACATGCAGGAGGCATCCATTCAGCTGATGCTGTCGTCTTTGACTCACTAGCAAGGACACAGCAGAATTTTTATACGCCACTCTTAGCCCTAATAAATTTCTCATCTTCACACTCTTTAACAAAAGAGAGATGTGAAGAACGCATTCCTAATTTAAGCGTGTATTGACTTTTATCAAGGTTAAAAAACACACCTTGAAACGTGTTCTCAGCTTTCAACCACAGTGCTGAAACACCAGTTTAAAACGTGTTCCAAACCTCTGGCAGTCCAACAGGTTACATTTGTGTACAAGATACACAAGGATTATTCCTGGAATGCAGAACACTCCTTAAAATCCTGTAAAATCAGACAATCATTCACTTCCTTGCTCAACAAAGAGCCTTCCTCTGCAGGACTGGAGAGAAGCAAAGGACTGGCATCCCAAAGAGTTGGACGCCCCCAAACACTGGAAGCCCCCAAAGAGCCAAGGGTTGACGTAGGGGAAAGAAAGCAAAAACAATCCAGAAACCAGGCTAAATACCTTGTGACAAGGAAAACACTCGCTGGCAGGTGGGGGAACTCTCTAATATTTACCCACACGGAACCGGGTGTTCAGCGTTTGCAATTCCCAGCTCACCGCCGTGGACTTTTGAGCGGTGTGTCCGGGAACGCCACCGGGACCTTCAGCCGGCAGAGCGCCGGACGCCAGCCTGGGAAGCCTCCGATTTCGGCAGGGAGCCGGCACCGCAGCCGAGTTACCTGCGCGCCTCCTCACTGCGGCTGCCTCCGGCACGCAACCGGGACGCGCCGAGACAAAGTGCTGCCGGGAAACCCGCCCGGCTCGGGGCAGCACGCCTCGCCCGGTGCCTCTACCCGCTCCTCGCGGTCGGACACCGAGAGAAGGCGCCCACCCGCACCCGGCGGGACCGGGGGAGCCCCCGGCGGGCGGCACGCAGCGCGCTCCGCGGGCACCTCGCCGACCCCCGCGCGCCGAGGCCGCGGAGCGGGGCCCTCCCGGCCGCTTCGGAGCCCGGGGCTGGAGCCGCGGCCGCGGGGCAGCTCCCGCCGCGGCACCCCGGGGGCAGCTCCGGCCGCCCAAGCGGCCGGGAGGGCCCCGCTCCGCGGCCTCGGCGCGCGGGGGTCG